>PITA01001910.1:0-33269 GCA_004023965.1 Spilogale gracilis | reverse complement strand
CAGTTCCTTGGATTTCAGATGGGTAACACTGTGCACAACCCAAATGTGTTCTACACGCCCCCCACCCCAGGGGAGCACGGGGGCCCAACTGCTCCGATACTTCTGTGCAGCGGAATTCTGGAGTTTTCATTTGAGTGTAACAACAAGGACCAAGTGGACTCTCCTGTCCACTCGGGCCAGGTTTTGCTGGCAAGTGGATCAAGAAGATTCTTTCTCCATTTTTGGAGATTTTTCCATAGTGGAATTATAGATAAGAGATTGTAGATGTTTGTGATTACGATTATGATTATGACTATTTATAAATTCACACAGTTTCAGGCCAGTTGATGGCCTCATGCCCTGTTTTCCAGTATTGACTCAGATTCCTCCCTCCCTCCCATATACCTCTTTCTCCTCCTTCTTCCCTCCTTCCCCCTTCCTTCCCTCCTTCCACCTCTTTCCTTCCTCCCTCCCTCCCTTTCTTCCTACCCTCCCTTTTCCCTCAGTTCCTCCCCTCTTCACTTCCCTTCTCATTCCTTCTTCCCTCCCTTATTTCCTTCCTTCCTTCCTTCCCTCTTTCTTGGTTATTGTGTTAAGATTTGGAGATAGGCAGCAGTGTATATATATGGTCTTTAAGGGCTCAGGGTTTCAAGTCAAAAAGATCCATTGACCTCATTCTCTTTCTGCTACTCATTGCCTGTATTTCCTGAGGACCTGTTTCCTTTATATAACCTCTATAACCTTTGTAGCTCCTTCCATGGGGAAATCGCGATGACACAATGAGGCAGTGGGTGTCTTCACACTTAAAGTGGTCCCAGCACATAGCTAGTGGTCAGTGAATAACCACTCCTGTCCTCATGCCCCATGCAACATCATATCACATTTGCTCTTCTCTTTTAAGCAATGGATTTACTCACATTTAAATTTTTTCAAATTATGAAATGTATTTGGTCTTCACTTACATGTAAGTCATTTTGAAAGTATTTTCTGAAAATATTATCCATAATGGTTATCTTCATCAGCCTTAGCTTTAAATGTTATGTGAGGGGTTATTGCAGACAGCCATGCCTGACCACATAAGGATGCAGAGCTTCCATGGCGGGGAGTTATGGACTGGTGGATGGTGAATGGTTGATGGATAGATGGATGGATAGATGATAGACAACTGGGTAGATAGATAGATATAATAAATGATAACTATAAGTGATGGGTGGAGAGAAAAATAGATTGATGAGTAGATGGATGGGTAGGTAGGTAGATGGATAGATAGATAGATAATAGATATGGATAAATCATAAGTGATGGGTGGATAGAAAAATGGATTGATAAATAGATGAATGGGTGGATAGATATGTGGATAGATACATAGATATAGACAGATAAGGATGGACGACAACTAGATGATGGATGGATGGATGATAGATATTCATCTGAATCCCCAGTGGTTGTGAACAGGAAATGCCATGACATGCCATGGGATGGTCTATTTGCTTTGAACCAGAGCATACTGGAGAATCTTTCCAAAAGGGGCAAAGGAAGAATTCACATTGGCAGAGGTTATTTCTTTGCTTGGAAATCTTAGCCCTGCCAGAGATTAATGGCTTCCATTTTTATCAAATGGATAGACCCAGGTATGTATTTTCGACCTTGTAGGAAACTTTGGCAGATCTCTGCAGGCATGCCACCATTGATGGCTCTGTTCCTCTCCTGCTGAAGCCTCCCCCAGCCCTCCAGTCTCTGCTATTTCAAGATGCTTCCCCTCCTCTCCAGAGGAGCACTTAAGATTTCAAGTTGGTTATTGCAGGGGCTTAAAGACAGAGCCTTGCTTGGCCTATTATCAAACAGATGGGGTGTGTGTACAGCCTCGGCGATTTCGTAGTCATCCCTGTAACTAAAATCTCTATTATCTTTAGGACTAATGCCTTAAATTTGTGATTTTATTTGATTCTTTATTCACCAATTTGAATGTTATGGTTGATTATAAGTACATAATAAGACCCTTTCTGTGATTGGCATTTTCATTTTAAGTAGAGAGCCTCTTGATGTGTTTTTAGTTGTCTTCCCTTTCCCCCCAACTTCCCTTTCACTAGTGCTTCTGTACATATGCTGCTGGGGTGTCTCAGGGGGACTGGCGTCTCCTTGTTCATATTTCAGACTTGAAAGTAGTATTCAAATGCAGCCGTATTTTACAGATTGGCAATTTTGCTATAATTAAGCTTCATGAATATGAAGATTCTTGCAGAATTCCCACGATGCCCCATGGTGCAGATTTGCAATAAAATTCCTTCTCAGCTTACTGTGCCCTATTAGAGTGTCAGCTTGGCTCAGAGGCAGTGTGATGTTTACTCCTAGGAAGGGCACACCACATATTAGATCATTTTTAAACCTTGGCAGAAGCAGTCAGAGAGGCACATTTGTTCAGAGGGCTTGACAAAAACAAAATAAAACAAAAAAACCCCTAAAACCCCCCTGAAGATCAGTGTCTTCACAGATCTGGGGATATTCGGAAATTAAATGCTAAAGTTATGGAATTGGGAGGAGGTGAGATTCACGGAATGACCTGTGTTATGTTTTCTTCTGCCACGATTAGCTTTGTCCCTGCAAAAATCTCAGAATGAGCCAACTTCTCCGAGACTACGGTCAGCCTCTTCTTCCTCGTAGTTGGCTCTTTTGTGACAACTCCCAGCATGAAAACCTCACCTGTCCAGTTTGTTCCCAGGAAGTAGCATCTTCCGAATTGCAGATCACTGCTGGCTTTTTCTTGTTCTTTTATTTACTTTGCTAATAGGCGATACATTCATAATCCCAAACTCAAAAAGTATTTTAAAACCTATCTAGAGAAAATTCTAGTCCCACTGCAGACCCTTACCCCATTCCCAGGTATTCATACCCCACCCTCAAGTAGGCACCCTTGTCATTCCCATTTGTTTGTTTTGTGCCCTTCCAGAAATTGTTCATGTGTCGCTGCCGGGGACCAGCCTCAGCAGAGATGTGGGTCCCAAACCGCGGGACGTCTGGCGGGCAAAATAATGTCAGGGACACGGAAATCTGATGCAAGCTGACAGACCCGAGGTCAGTCAGGAGAGACCTATGAAGCAGGCTCAGGCTCACGCTCTGGCTTTTTATCATTGGCTTTCTAGCTCTAGCTCTCTAGCTCTGGCTTTGGCCCTCTTGCTCTGCTTCTCTCTCTGCTTCTGTCTCTCTTGCTCTTTGCTTCTGTTGCAGCTGCTCTCTTTGCTTCTCTGTTTCTGTCTCTCTTTGCTTCTGTCTCTCTTGCTCTCTTTGCTTCTCTGTTTCTGTCTCTCTTTGCTTCTGTCTCTCTTTGCAGGCTCTCTGCCTTTTTCTCTGTCTTTTCCTTTGCCTCTGGCTCTGCCTTTGTCTCTCTTGACTGACAAGGGCCCCATTCTTTTATTATTCAAAAGTGAGGAAGCTGGGTGGTGCAGTTAAATCTTTAACTGCTTTTGCACCCGCCCTAGAGACAGGATTAGCATTGTTACTGCAGGGTACAGAGTGATTGCTTAAACTCACAGAAGTTGAGACCATTGAGGCAGAGGGATCAAGGAATACAGGTAAGAGTTACAAAGATATGATCACCAGGAAGAGGATTAAATGGAACTATTTGTCTTGGATAAGCACACAAAGGACATATGGCCCCAACCCACAGGGTACGTGGCTTTCTGATTCTAGGTGCGGGGGAGCCCAGAGGGGCTTTCATTCACATTCACGGGTACCTCCACCAAAGTTTTGGATCACGCACCACCCGACACTCATGTATATATGAACAAATGCAAATGTATTGGTTTGTCCCGCTAATGTTTTCCCATCAATATGGCATGGCTCTCAGAGGAGGACTCCCTAATCTAAGGGCCACATTCTAGAAGGCATCTTTCTGTGTGTCCGTGGGATCTCCAGGAAACAGTGGCTGTGTTGTTTGAGGATAAGTCCTCAGCTGCTTCTTTGCATCTCTCCTGTTCTCAGCCAAAAATAAAACCCTGGACTTCATCCACTTTACTTTTTTTTTCCTTACCATTTGAAAGCCACTTGAACTAGCCCCCTGATGTTGCTTTTAACATTTCTTACATTTTAAAAAGAGTTGCACTTTGGTTTCTTTGCTTTTATTGTCTGTGAAAATGGCCCAAATAATTAGGCCAACAGAGAATTGCATCTTAAGGGCTGATTATTGATGTATTCCTCATGTCAGCCTGAAAGTAACCTCTGGGGGTGGAGGCTGAGACGGAACATCTCTGCCCAGGGAGGAATGCTTCTCAAGACTCTAGGCTTTGGTCCACCCAAGATCACGCTGAGGTGATTTATACATCTTCTATGGTGGTTTAGAAAGATGACCACCCAGATTAACTCACTCTTCCATAAAACCTCTTCATAATGCAAGATTTGGCTAAAATAGAGTCATTGAGAAACGTTATTAAGCAATACAAATTTTTTATTAATAAGCTTTTATTTAATTTTTAAAATAGTGTCTTCTGCGTTTTTTTTTTTTTTTTTTTTTTTGAGAGACACGACATTTGGGGGAGGGCTAGCCCTGCATTAAGTGTTTCCCAAGCAGCTGACTCATAGTACTTTCAATTTGGATCTACACTGCTTAAGATAGCGGAAGGGACATCCCATCCTCACAGCCTTATGAAACTGAGCTGAAAGGGTCCCTCCCGTTGGTGTCTTTCGCCTGCTTTCCTCACCGTCAGTGTGGAAGGACCAGGCTGGCCCTTTTGTCCCCACGTCACACATAATTAAACTCCAGCTTTTAAACTGCCAACCTCAAAGATAGCTGGGAAGAAAAATTATATTCTTGCCTCTTCATTGTCTCGAGATGGAAGCTACAACAAAAGTGGTCCAGAAACGTGGCAGGGATAGCCCACGGAATGATCCTTTTCGCGCCCCCGCGGGCTTGTGCAGACAAATACTTTGTATGGAAACATCTAGCAGTGCGTTTCGGCTTTCTCTGTCAGCTTGAGGCCGGGGCAAGGAAGGAACACACGGAGCCCATGTCACAACGCAGCCTCTAATGGAGCAAGTGACGAGAGCTTTCGCTGAGGCTCAGTGGGGCGTGGGGACGAGGTGTGCTCAGACAGATGGGAAGTTTTCACCATAGGGTCTTCAAGGGACTTTGGAGGAACCTGAACGTCTTTGACGTTTGTACAGGAAAATAAAGTAGAAACTCTTAAAATAGATAGAAATTAGCCTTTTCAAAGGGGGAAAGAGGACAAATGAAATGAGAGTGATATTTTACCTTCCTGACAAAGGGAACAAGCAAGAGGTATAATCCTTACACGTCTGGTAAGAATGTCGATGGGTGTGTGGGGTGTCTGGGGTTGCGCACTGCATAAACACGGGAGCCAGAGTCTCTGTCCTCATCGGACTGCTTCAGAGCCTACTCTAATTAGTGATCACATAGTGTAAACACGGAGTCCTGTGGTTATCTGTCTGTCCAGACTGAGCACCTTGATGGCAAAGAGACTTTCATTGCTAAGATTGCATCTTAACCCCTGGAGACCACATTCTGGTCCTTACTAAATGTGGTCAGCAGAGTCATTGGTCCTAGAGATGCCCACGTACCTCATTTTCAGGACCTGGGACAGTGTTAGCTTACCTGCTGGAAAGGACTTTGAAGATGTAATTAAGACTCTTGAGATGGGGAGCATACTCTTGATTATCTCAGTGGGTCCCATGTAATCACAAGGGTCCAGGAAAAGAGGGGGCAGCAGGGTCGGATTCAGAGGAATCTGAGGTGAGGAGGACTCTGCTCACCATTGCTGGCTCTGAAGGATGGAGGAAGGTGCCACAAGCCAGGGAATGTGGACAGTCTCTTGAGGTTGGGAGAGGCAGGGAACAGACTGGAGCCTCCGGAAGGAACAACCCTGGCAACACCTGGATTTTAGTCAGCGAGACCCATTGACAAACCAGATCTCTAATTCCACAGGACAGCGCATTTGTGTTTTTTTAAGCCACCAATTTTGTGGTAATTTGTTGCAGCTGCCATAGGAAACGAACAAATACAGTGAGGAACCCAGGCGGAATGAGAGTGGAGCGAGGTCGGGAGATGCTGCCCTTGACCCCAGAGCAGGCGGGAAAGGCAAAAACATGCTTCTGCAGACTCCTTCTAGAGACCTGTGCCTATTGCATCTGTGGAATGGGGCTTTGTCTTGCATATCGTATTTGTGTCCGTTCACTCTCCTGGTAGCCCACGTGATTTGTAAGGAAAAACAAAGTGTGTATTTACCAACCTCAGAATTACTGTCTAGGTCATTGGGTCAAAAAATGAGCATCTTGTGATGTGTGCACCGAGTCTGGAGCACGTGGGCTTCCTCCCTGGGGGCAGGGCATGCCGACATGAGTAACCTCACCTAAGTACTTTCACCCCAGCAAAGTGACAAGCCTCCTCGCCCATCTAGCCAAAGTGCTTGGGTGATGAGCAGTGGAAATCTGGCCTCTAACACCATGCAAAATGTGATGGGTGCATGGTAACTGCTCAGAGATGCTCAGATCAAAATATGGGCTCCCTCAAGGGAGAGGGTTGTTTTCCGGATCTGACCTCTGGAAGCTGCTCCAGTCAAAGGAAGAGAAAGTCCACAGCCATGACCTTGAGGCACCACATAGAATGCTTCCTCATCTCTCCCCAGCCTCTCCAGGCCCCAGTAAGTCCTGTTCTTTCTTCTCAGGCCACTGATCCCTGCTGTTGGGGCCTTGAGGGCTGCAAGTGGAATAAGGCTGCCTGGGTCATCTCTAGGTAGCACGTGGAGCAGACGGCATCTCTCTGTCCAGCCCACGCTCAGGAAGGCAGAGCCATCAGGCAGGATGGGGGAGGCAAAGTGAGGCCCAAAGCTGAACATGCCTTTTCTACAGAGAGCGTCGGGCCTGGCCTGTGACGCCCTGGGCTCCACAGCCGCTCTCTTTGGAGACAGCATGGAGGTGGCAGCCACGTCTCACGCCCCCTCCGAGACTACTTCTCCCGTGGGGCTTCTGGGCCGCGTGTTTTGCTACCACTGCTGAGCATTGCTTGCGTGCCGTCATTCTCATTTCTAGGTGGTCCTATTGGAATTTCCCTACCGGGCCAAAAGGACCATGTATTCTGAGCAGGTGTTCAACTGATATCCAACCACAGGACATTATCTGTTGTTACATTTATATATACATATATACACTTATTTATTTTAATTTTTAAAATTTGATTTATTTTTTATTTTTTAAAGTAGGCTCCATGCCCAGTGTGGAGCCCAGTATGGGGCTTGGTCTCACAACCCTGAAACCAAGACCGGAGCTGGTGAGGGGATGCAGGCGGGGAGGGGAACTGGGATTGGGGTCACACTGGTCCATGACATCCAGGCATGTGGAAACTGCTGACACCCAGGGCATACCCCTCCCACATACCTCCTCTGCAGCCAGGTGCGGGGACCCAAAGACTGTCCACCCCATGGGGAGGTCAGGAGAGTGTCTGATGACAAATCACGGCTCATTGTTTGGTGGCAACAGAAGCAGCAAACAAACCCTCACACCAGCAATTTCTAAAATCTGAATTATAGGAACCATTTGATGGTCAGTTGGTGCTACAGCTTCGGTCACCTCCTGGGTAGTTGTGGCGTGTGAGGTAGGGTGTGCAGACATGTCGTCAGGAAAATAAGGTGGAGGAAAATGTTGAATCACGGCCTTTAATTGATGAGTTGTGTTCTTGGACCAGTTGTTGGAGATGTTGATATCACCCCTGGAGATCTGAGCACTGTAGTCCTTACTGACTCTTTTGCTCTCCTTTTTCAAAATCCTATTTTTTTTTTTATTGTTGCAAGGATGCAAAATATACCACTTTTGACATTGTTGTTTTTCCATTTATTTATTTTTTTCCTCAATCCAAACATGTTCTCTTGCATGTACCAGCTTAACTCATCTTCTCTAGGTAACGTCGATGTCTTTTCCTCCCCTTATGTAGGATATTAGTGCCTGCTCAGCGTCACTCTCTGGCACTTTCAATGTGCAAGACACATGGTGGATTGTTCCAGGGTATCTGCGCATTTGCAGACAGTTGGGCAATGCTCAGTGTCTTATTTTTCATGCAGATATGTGAGATTGTATTAACCGCCACAGTTTTGGTTGGATTGAAAGTTCTAGGGTTTCTGAGTCATGAAGTGAAAAACAGCTGTCCCTTACTCTAATCTGATGAGTTTTTGAAAGTGAAATGTTTCAGAAGAATTATTATCAATGGGGATGATTTGTTAAGTGACATATAGTTTACATTCTCACTATACCAAAGGTTCTGTCTGAGAACTGGGCTGGTGCTATTCTCTATGCTGTCCCTAGCAATTTTACCATTTTAGGTAAGGAAACCAGAACTTGGACAACATGCTGGAATTTCTTGGAGGTCAGTCAAATTTATTTACAAATAAAAAAAACCTTACATACAATTCATCATAATACATTACATGTTATTTTATTATTGATCTAAAACTGATGTTGGATCAGATTTTTTGAACTGCTTTACTGGACACATTTAATGGGCTAAGTATGGCTATTTTCTTAAATATGTCTGATAGAGAAACAAAGATGATTCAAAATCACTTTGCAAAAGTAAGTATAATTATCAGAGAAACAGTATGTATACACATAAGGACTAAGTCAAAGATTCTTGCATTTATAATTTAGGAGCAAACTCATTGGCCTTCCTAAGCTGTAATTAAAAGTGTATACATCTTTACAGGAACATTTGGCTGATGTCATTCTTGTGAATTTTAACAACTCCTATAATACAGAAACCAATAAAGTGATAATTATAGGATTGGAAAACTTACCTTCACAATGATAAATTAGCATTGCTCAGTGAATATTCAGTGGCTTGAACTTTCCTCCTTTAAAAAGTCAAAGCAAAATTTAAATGACTTTGTGTCCTTAAAGTCTTCAATTGTATACACACGCACACACACACACACGCACACGCACACACACGCGCGCGCGCGCGCGCACACACACACACACATTAAAGTGTTCTAGCTCATAGCTAAGAGCAAAGTGAAGCTTTGGAAGAAGACCTAGGGGCTGGGGGGGAGTGCAGCCTCCTGTCAGTGGCCTGGATGTTTGCCTGCACACGGTGGGGAGGGGGGCACTGCTCAGAAGCTCTGGTGGGGCCTGAGGGGCAGTCCAGTTTTGCCTGGAAGGTCTGGAAGGAAGAATTGAAGCTTTCATGCTTTCTGACCTTTGGAGTGGGCATAGTCACCCCCTGAAATTCAACCACTTCCTAGCTTGCCATGTACTGTGTTTAATTCCTGACGCATTTTCTCTGTAATCCTTTCTGCTTCCTTGTCTTTTCTTGTGGATATTTGATGTTTGAAGTTACTATTTCTGTCATCTCTAAATACTTCATCCAAGGAAGAAAAACTAGGATGAACTCAAAGGAAAGAAGCGGAGTTTGGAGGAAGTTCAGTGGGCACAGATCTGACTCTGGACCAAGCCCATGACTCATTATTTCTCTTTGGGAACAAGAAATCAGGAGTCAGGGTATCAGGTGAACACCTGCTTCTGTTGGTGATTTACAAGGTGGTTCAGTTCTGGCCTCACACCCTGGCCATATGTCTCTCTTTGGTCATGATGCTTTTCCCAGCCAACCTCCTTCCTTGCCTGGAATGGAGTGGTGGCACTAGATTCCCAGCCTCCTTGACAAGGGTCTTTCTGTGGTTAACACAGTGAGCTTCGTGGCCCGGAGCACACACGGTTGTAACAGACGTGCAGGTCTCGTTATCCATTATCCACTCGGGACCCGTTACACTCTGTGGAGGATATATCTTTCATGTCACAAGGCTGTGCAAATAATCCATCGCTTTGGAATATCTCATGTGCAAAACAACATATTTTTTAGTTTAAGTGGCATTTTCTTTCCTTCTTCCCTCCACCCCCCCTTCCCCGTGAATTACCTTTAGTTTACCAAGAAACCATGATAAATACACTTTCATGTTAAATGGCTCCTTTTAAAAGTTAAGTTGAGTGGGCTGTAAAAGTGAATGGGATAAATGACCTATTGATCACTTGGGTGTTTAGACCCTTGACCCAATACCACCAAATGTGACCATGTTTTGCCCAGAGAAAAGGCTACGTGTTTACCACATGAAAAAGGAAGGGGGGCCCTTTGTGGTCTAACCTAATGGCTGTGAGCTTTGGGGGTTCCTCCTTCCTACTTGTTCTTGCTTTACTGTTGGATATAAACTAATGGAATGGGTGCCTTCAAAGGGACAGCTGCTGAGTGTCACAGGATTCTGTAAATACGGACCTGTTTCCATCTTCACTGTTTCTTGCAGTTCAGCTGATAGCCCTTCCACACTCCAGCCAGATTCCACCTTCGTGTAGCTTCATCTCTGATAAAGTCCTTTGTTCTTGGTGTATGATCTACATGGCCCTCTATCAGGGACCTCATACTTAGTCACTGCTTCTTGGTGGCTTGGAACTCCTGTGTAGTGGTTTAAATCACCCGAACCAGGAGAAACCATGTGCACTGTGATCGTTTCCTTAATTGCTGTAGCTTCCAGGACATCAAACAGCCCACCGGAGAAGGAAGGAAGGGAACATATTATGGAGAAAAGTTGTAGAAAGAGAGTACATAAATTCTTCATGAAAGACTCCATTATGCTGTTATCTTAGGAAAATGTCATTGGTTTGACAGCTCCCACCATGTGTGTCTGTGGCCAAATCTGGAAGAAAATGAGGCTCCCTCCACCATGTATTCCTATTTGTAAGATGTAATAAAAGAATGTGAGGGACTGGCTTTTCATTACTTCAAAACAATTTGATGAATCTCCAAGTTTGTTAACATCTGTTTTTGAGTGAAAACATATCATCAGTCCCCTCAGATTGTAAATTATGTGTCCCATTCTCTCTAAGATTTTCATGTTTGTACATGTGTTTGTGAGGGTCTTCACTACAGACGGATGACCTCAGTGTTGCCCCAAATGCTACTATACTCTTATCAGAAAGAGTTGGTCCGTTCATCCTTCTAGAAAGTAGGCAGGGAGTGTGTAGTATGTGGTGGCTTTCCTCGAACTGTCAGGCTGTGAGATCAAAGCAGAGGTCTGCAGCCGCCCACATTCTGAATCTGTGTCTTAGATCAGCTGCATCAGAACCTCTGGGCTGGGCCTTGGGAAATCGGGAGTTTAACAAAGTCCAAAGTTCACAGTGATTTTTTTTTTTTACTTTATTTTTTTTTCGATTTGATTAAGACATCATTGCCATACTTCAGTGTCTTGGTTTAAGGTGGGGAGCATGTTGGTTTGATGATGTACATTGTGAAATGATCACCACAGTAGGCTTCATGAACGTCTAACACCTCACACAGATACAATAGAAGGAAAAGAAAGAAAAGATGTCTCCTTGTGATGGGACTCTTAGGCTTGACCTAGTCTTCACATTGTGCATTGTGTCCCCAGCACGTATTTGTGTCACAACTGTAAGTCTGTAACTGTGCACCACAGGTACACTGGAGGAGAAATTCCCCCCAGTGTCACCCCCACAACTATTTGCAGGCGCCATGAGCCTCATAGTCTCAGTAGAGCAGATGGGAACCAAGGGGAGCATGTTTTAGTTGGCTTGAGCTGTCAGAAGAACATGGCACAGACTTATTGGCTTTAACAACTGAGTTGTATTGTCTCGTGGTCTCGATGCTGGACGTCCAAGATCAAGTTGTTAGCAGAGACGGTTCTTCTTGAGGGCTCTCTCCTTGGCTTGTAGACGGTCACCTTCCTGGTGCTCCTTCCTCAGTGCACCTGCCCTGGCATTCCTCCGTGTGCTCAGATTACCCCTTCTTATAAGGACACGATCGGATTGTAATAGGACCAACTCTAATGCCTCATTTTATCGAAACTCTTTGAAGTTTAAATCTCCACAGATGGCCATATTCTGAGGTGCTGGGGTCAAGATGTTGACATGTAAGTGGGGGACTGTGAACTCTGTTCAGTCCACAATAGGACAGAAGCATCCACTCCTGGCTGAATTAGTGGTGTTCCTAGCTGGTGTTTTCGTCTGCTGTGTGGAGTGTTAGGAGAAGGTCTGTGGATACTGTTTGCTCACCCAAGAGCTTCTGGGTTCTGTGACGGCTCTCTGATGGGCTCCCAGGGAGGCTCGGACAACTGAACCGAACCCGGATATCCGAGCTCTTGGATCAGGGGGTTCCAGGGTTTACAAACTTGCTATTGGCAACACATTGCTCACTTGTAAAACATGGTATCTCTCTGAGTTAGAGAAAATGAAACAAGACGTTGGGCCCCTGACTGAAGGCCACCCAGTGTGAGTAAAGGGTGAGAATATCAACTTTCTTTCCTTAATTTAAGACATAAGTATCTTGGGGCGCCTGGGTGGCTCAGTTGGTTAAGCGACTGCCTTCGGCTCAGGTCATGATCCCGGAGACCCAGGATCGAGTCCCACATTGGGCTCCCTGTTCGGCGGGAAGCCTGCTTCTCCCTCTCTCACTCCACCTACTTGTGTTCCCTCTCTGGCTGTGTTTCTCTCTGTCAAATAAATAAAATCTTTAAAAAAAAAAAGACATAAGTATCTCTTTATACGCAAGTAGCCACCACGCACATCCAACTCAGATAGATATGAGGTACATTTAAGAAGAATTTCAGTATATTCATCCCTACATGTCCTCCATCTACCCAACCATCGACTCACCATCCACTGGAAAACATTTTATTCTACTCCAGATCTTGATACATGCCAGAAACACAAGACAGCCCTAATCTATGAACTCAAAGAGCCCAGAGTCCAGCTCTAGGCTCTTAGTAAATACACCCCTTTGGTGGCTCTCTGGGGGCCTTCTGGCACCTTGAACCCTAGGCTCATCATAGGTATACCACGGTCACAGGAGAACTTGTAAAAAGGCTTACTCTGGGACTCATCATTCACTTCCAGAACCAACATCTCCTGTGAGTGAGGGTGGAGACTGGGGTTCTAGACTGGCTGTCTATAATTGCAACTCTCATGGCTTCTAATGGGAACTTTCCACCATGGCCTGGGCACAGTCCTTCCTTGCCATCTGCCTCCACTGCCATGCCCTTCTCCAGGACATCTCTTCATCCCGTAGACTAGCAATGGCCTCTCCTCTACTGTGAAGCCACTTAGTGGGTAAAGCCAATGCAGAGATTTTCATCTCTGAGTGCTTTCTGGGTCCTTCTGGTTTCTAGATTCCAATGGCCAGGCCTCAACTGTGTCGTTTCAAGACTGTGCGACCCTGGGCAAATCACTTCACCTCTCTGAGCCTCCACTTTTCCATCCAAGAGCCCAGGTGTAAATAATAACCATTATATTATAAAGACCCTGTAAGGATAACCCAGAGGACTTGTGTAAATTATGATGTGCAATACTGGCACACAGTAGGCCCACAGCAAATGGTCCAGTCTCCCAGGATGCATGCCAGCATTGGATTTTGCTACCTCCTGTTATTCTCTGGCTCAAAAGAACCAGAACCACAAGGATTAACAAAAAAGGAAAAAAAAATAAAATAAGGTGAACCATTAGAAAAATCCCCCCAGTCTTCTTTTCTCTAAGTATATTATAAATTCATTCAAGGGAACAACTTTGCACTTTACTTGTTTCTGTTCTCACAGTGTCTGGCAAAGAATCTGGCACATAGTAGATTGTTAATATATATTATCAAAGGGACTCACCCTGAAAGTGTACCGCCATGAGCGTGACACAGCAGTGCTGGCCCTCAGAATGTGCTCACCTTTCCACTTTAACTTGTCTGACATCCTTTATCACTGCATACTGTATGATATATAGGCATGCTTTGAAGAACTGATACTATTACGTATCATTTTCAGGGGCATAGTAGTGATTCAACTATATTATTATTTTTTGCTACTGCACATCTTTGAAACACATTAACTGGGCTTTGACGAGTCTGTAAATAGCTGTTTCAGAGCAGAAAAACCCACTGAATTGCAACCAAATAAATTATTTTTTAAAAATATTTTATTTATTTATTTGAGAGAAAGGGGGAGAGAGAGAGAATGGGGAGGGGCAGAGTGGGAGGGAGAGGGGGAAAAATCTCAAGCGGGGTCCACACTGAGTACAGAGCCCCACATGGGGCTCGATCCCATGACCTGAGACCAGGACCTGAGCCAAAATCAAGAGTCAGACACTCATCTGACTCAGCTACCCAGGCACCCCAGAACCAAATAAATTCTTACCTGAAGTCTTAAGATTATTCTAGAACTTTGCTTCTAGATATTTTCAATTTGTATGAAGTCTTTTGTGATACATATTTAAAAGAAGGAAAGGAAGGCCAGTGGCCTCTGATGACCAAAATGAAACACCTAAAGTGAGAGAAGCATTCTGGATGCTTCCATTGAGTGACCATCTCCTTGACTTAAATAGAACCAGGCCAATGGGCATTAATACATGAGACATGAACCCATTTTGAGCATCTGGAGGAAGAGGAGGCATCCTTGAATAGTTAATCAAGATACCTTTTCTTCCAAGTATCTCCCGTGTCTGTCCTGTCTCCCCTTTCCTGGGTCTGGCACTTGGGGTGTTGTGACATAAACATAAACATCCAGCACACAGACCACACTGATGCAGCCACCGAGACCATAACGTGGCTTCGTGGAGGCATCTTATCCACGTGCCACACCCTCTGCTCATCCCATGAGGAAGACCCTTTCATGTGCAATAAAGGCAAGAGGAGACCCAAACATGGACTTACACTATACAACTCAGAACCGTGAGTTCCCTTACATATTCCTAGGGGCAAGTGTTTTAGGTGAGGATGGGATTTCTCTCCTCCACAAACCACAGGGCTCCCTGCACTCTGCTCTGCCCACATGAGAATAGTGGGGGTGGCTAACAGTGCCTGTTGTGACTTCTTTCAGAGAGTGGAAATGTTTTCCTAAATTGCTTTCCCATATTGTGTGGAAACATTGTAGCAGTTCTTAACCGCTTATCCAACATTCTAGAGGGTGTGTGTGTGTGTGTGTGTGTGTGTGTGTGTGTGTGTACTGTGTGGGTTCTCTGTGCGTGGTGTGTGTATGGTATGTGTATATGTGGTTTGTGTGTATTTGTGTGTGTGTGTGCAGAGAGAGAGAGTGTGTGTGTGTGTGTGTGTGTGTGTGGTGTTTTGAGGTGGGAAAGGCAGGGGAAGCAGGGACAGAGAAATGGAGGAGCTTTATGATCTGTTCTTTTTCTGCCTTCTTCCTTTCTCTTTAATGCTTTTTGTATATTTGTACAAACGACTAAGGGCAGATTGGGTCCTTGCATACATAAGAAATATCTGCACCAATCTCTCCCACCCACACCTTTCTTTCCTTCTTTCTTGGGCTCCCCTTTGCTTAACAACTGCCTTCCTTGAAGACCGGGCCCCCATCGCTCCCACTGATGCATCCATCAGTCACTGGCTAGCCACGAACCGAACTCTTCACAGCTTTCTATTATTTATTTCCTCTAGTACATTCCTAGCTAAAATGGTATGGCACGCTTTACATGCAAATGAAGATTCAGAGGGCTACATACTTCATTCCCCTCTTCCCCTCATTTGCGGGAAGCTGCAGGTCAGGGAGGGGAGGTGCAGAGTGCCGAGACCAGAGTGCACTCCCCATCGGATCTGACCCCAGCTGATTTTGGAACTGCTGGTGCTGACTACTGCAGAGTGGGGTCTTCACTCCACCCTGTCCCACTCTCCATCACCCGGGGAGGAAGCCCGGGACGTCGCAAGCTGCTGCGTCCCCTACAAGAGAAAAGGCGTCTTGTCTGCCAGCTCTGCTCTCCGTTCCACCCCTCCCACGTTCTTCTGCCACTTGCATTTCTCCGCTTCCCTCTTGATGGCCGCTCTGAGGCAGGTTTGCTCCAGTCGCACACTTATCCCTGCTTTGCATTCTGCACACTGTTAGCAGCATGAGCGGAGTCTCATTAAGGGAACTAATCAATTCCATGCCCTGCACTAGTGCAGCAGATCGCCACACGGGCAGAGCCATTAGCAAGTCGGTGCATGAACACATGGCATTTCCATGAATCAATATGGAGCCCATGTAGAACAAGCCGCGTGTGGGGTTTTTCTCCCATGAAGAAAAACTGAAGCCGGTGCTCCATGCAACTGCGTGTTATATGCAAACAATGAATCATGGAACGCTACATCAAAAACTAACCATGTGCTGTATGGTGACTGACAGGACATAATAAAGAAATTTAAAAAAAAAGAAAAACTGAAGACAGAAACAACTTTTCAGGTGTTTTCAAGTATGCCTTGTAGGAAGGGGAAAACATTTTTTTTTCCTTGCAAAATCATGCTTTTGTGTGCGCTGATGGTGGACCGTGATGGCTTTTCCTTTTCCAGGGCTTAGAATTTGGAGTTGCACTCCAAAATGTTTTTAAAGCATCACACACATGCACACTCATACACAAAGTGTATAAACAGAGGACACGGTATTTTACGTGTGGGGACTTACTCTAAATTAGATACCGTTTTTAAGAGGAGCTAAAATCTGTGCTCATGGGATGGTAATTCGGCATGGGCTCTTCTGTCAGTAATATTTCTTGGAAAATAGTATCATTTTTGTAGCCCGCAAATTAAATTAAAAATTAATAATGCCAGCTAGAAACATGGTTGGCAAAAATGGATTCAAGTGTATTTCTGCACTGGTGTAATCAATAGGGCTGATAGCTTGATTGTACTTACCGTGTAAATATCAGGGGATCTTGAAATTGATGTCACTGGTGCTGAAGGGCTTCAGGGAGAAATTTGAGTAAGGAACTCAATATTACTGTTTACTGGACAATGTCTGTTAAGTTATTGTACAAGGGTGGGAGGGAGATAGATGTTTGGTCCTAAAAGCCATGAAAAAGATAGCCATGATATGTTTCCTATGACTTGCTTTGTCGCAGGCACAGGTGAATTTCTGCTTTAGCTGCTTCACTGACCACACCAGGAGGGAGTGTGAGGGCAGCCGTGCCTGTGAGGCCCCAAGTAATGGGTACACACGAAATCTCCTTCTGAAGAGCCGTCACAGAAATGAAAGCTGCGTCTAAGTATTTTAAGGATACTTACTTCGTTTCAATAGGATCTAAAATGAGAGTTCTATCAGTATAGATCAGAAGGGAGGAGCCCCTTCTATTTTTTTTTAAAAAATACCCAATGTTCATATTTTTCATATTTTTCTAGCCTGTAATTACTCTTAAAGTACAACAAATAGTAAACAGTAAAAATGAAATAAATGTAGTGACAGTTTGCCAATAACGAGGCGAGAAGGTTCCATCTGTCTAGCCGCGAGTAAAATGGGTGTAATTACTGCTCATTTTTCTCGTAATTGCTGAGTTATTAGTTTAAAGCATACACCCAACTGGTGTACCGTGGGCACTACCCATTCCCTAATTACACCCCGGCTTTGCTGCGCTTCAAATCAGGGAACACAAGAGCTTAGAAAACAACCTGAATTAACCCTGAGAGCTTGCATAGGCTTGTGACTGTTTAATTTGAACTTGATAAACTCGCGGTTCCTTCGCCACCCAAATATCAAACCACAGTGCCTGTTATTCTGTTTCGAATTACAGTTTATTTTTGGCCAATCATCCTGAATCCATTTCTAGTGAAGGACTCACGAGGTCACTGTTGCTAGAACTGATCTAAGCCGACTTCCCCCTTTGCATCGTATGAGTTACAGTTACATATAGTTTATTTATATAACGGGGTTCTAGTCCTATGCTGCTATTGAGGGAATTCTGTTTGAAAGTTCAGGATTACACGTGGGTGGACGGCCTGACAGTACAATTACGTAGCAAGGCACATAGAGAAAAGAAGACTCTTCCTCGATCATTTCTGTTTAATCCAAATTGGAGCATGAAGGCAAATATAGCTGTGATTTATTTATTCTTCTAATACATTGCCTTATTTCTGAGGTCTGCATAATAAAGACTGAGTTCAATTATGTTCTCATCAAAAAGAGGAAGTCTGTAGACACCTTTGCCTATGACTATTGTCCAAAATCCCAGAGTGGATTTTTCTGGGTAAATTCTATCCTGATTCCTCTTTCAGTCTAATCGTCGCCGTTACTCCCTTCGGACAAAGACAGCATTTGAGTGACGAAGACAGGCTTGATTTGCATTGCTCACTGGGGTCCTGGGGTGTTCTTAATGAAACCCGACTTTGCAGCGTGTTTCTGAGAACACAGATGACAGGAACATTTATTTGAGGGGCGTGTTCTCAAGCCATGCAGTGTTTGTTGATTGAGATGCTATGCAAAGAAGCCATGAGATTCCTAGAAGAAAATCTTCAGATTAGAGTGATATTTCTTTTCTTAGCAAGTCATTCCAGTTACAGAGGAAGAGACAATGGAAATATAGCACATGGTGTTCATTTCATTCCCCTTAGCCTAAAAAGACATTAGGACTTACTTTTCCATGTTAGAGATACAACTCTGAAAAAAAAGAATCGTTTCGGTAAAATTTGGTGTGGAATGTTCCCTGGTGTAAACCTCACACTTTCAGAAGGAGGGAGGTTGAGGAAGGGCCTTAGTGGTTATTAGAAAACCTAAAATCAAAGAATCAAAGTCATTTCCATTCCTGGCTGCAGGAGCAGAAAATCCGCACCCCCCAGCCCCCACCTCTCTCTGCAGAAGGGAGAGAATATTTAACCTCTTGGCTGAGATAAGCTGGTGAAAATCATGGAACTGTATTTTAACAATCTTCATTCTAAGCCCCCGAGACCTGCAGTATCCCAGATCCTCCTGAGCTCCGAATAAATGTCTTTGCTGCTGGATCGGGAGTGCATTACGCATAATCCTTTGGTTGTGCTTGCCAGCTGGGGAACAGAGATAGGGAATGTTGGGGGTTTTACAGCATGAAAATTGTGCCGATACTTTACCCAAAAGCGGGGAAATGAAATGAGTATTTGCATAATCTATCAGAGTTCTCAGCTTTCTTTCCAGCTTCTTATCATGTTTTAAAAAAATCTATTAACAGAATATTAGAACAAAATGTATTTTCCTCTTCAGAGAATTCATTTTGCCTGTCTTTGGTCCTGTAGGGCTTTTCATTTGTTTTAATTTCTTATGCAGGTTTTTTTTTTCCTGCTTTGTTCCTACTATTCTTTGTCTGAATCAACAGCACGTTTATGTCACTTCTTTTGACCGGAAGACTTAGTTCTGAGCTGTCTTAAAATTATTATCTAAAAAGGTCCTAAATATATTGAAGTGCGGACGTTGTGATATCTCCTGGAATTGAAATTCATCATATCAGTGGCATTTTAATTGCATGTTAATTTCTCACCTTTCCTTAGAAGAAAAATTGGTGAGGTTGGTTCTTAATGGGAAAGGACCCCTCCTTCGTTGTCCAACCCCTGTCAATCAGGCACGCACTCAAGCACACAGCCCCCCGCCCCTTCCACACTCGGGCATTCCCCCTCTCTGTCTCAGATTATTTTCGTTAACTCTAGCTTCTAAATCTTCCCTTTAACTTCTTAGCAATTTGCTGTCTCGATGGACCATGGTGCCCAAACCACTCTCTGGACGGTCGCCGACGCCTGTTGAATTGTGCGACTCGGCAGTGGCTGCCCTGCTGGACCTCCCTTGAGCCACTGACCTTGTTTGCTGTCCCACCCTTCCCCTCCTGAGGGCCCCTCCTGACCTGGCTCGCTTCTGTCCTCTCCCTGGATCTTCAGTGGGATTCTTCTCCATCCTCCTGCCATGATTGCCCCCCACCTGTGTCCCATCCTCATTGACCTCTGACTTCTATAGGAGTCATCTCCAGTGCATTCATTCTTTCACTCCCCAAATGATACTGAGCCCCGTCTGCAGATGTAATAGAGGACCCCAAGGACAAAGCTCTTGTCCTCAGGGTGCTTGCCTTCCATTGGGGAAGAAGACCAACCACTATGAAGAAGAACATGTAGACCATGGCATGCTTGCTGACCTGTGCTCTAGAAGCAGATCGAGGGAGCAGGATCAGAGCTTTAGACTGTTTTACACTTGCAGTAGGACGTTGGGTGAAGGCTTCTTGGAGAGGCAGATGTCTAGGCAGACATGCCGGGAAAGGATATGAATATATTTGGAGCCATCCGGGCAGGCAGAAAGCGGGAAATTGGTGCTCTCACATTTTGATGGCAGAAGACGCAGAAGGCCTTGTGGCTGTGAGACCATGAGAACATCACTCTGCAGTCACAAGGTCCCAGCGCATGTGCAAAGATAGGCAGGGACAGCTCTGTGCACCGCGCAGAGAGCTGACCGGCAGGTGGTGCACAGACCAAGAACAGCTACCCCTGGTCACCTTTAAATAGAGAAGCTCACATTTTGTATCTTCGAGACCTTTTTAAAGGAATGTATCCCAATACACTTGAGCAGAAATAGCTGTTGGCTTTCTTTTCTTTTCTTTTCTTTTCTTTTTTTTAAAAATTTTATTTCAATTAGTCTCTGTTCTAGGGTCAAGACAAAGAGGGCAAATCTATCATGTCCTTCCTTTGGAGAAAATAAGCTTGTATTTTCCGGATATGGTTCTCTCCAAGGTACATGCACTTAAAGGTCTTCTCTTGTTGAATATTCCCTCCCATAACTCACTCAATCCTCATGGTTTTACTCTGTGCCCCCATCAAATTGTTCTTACCCTACAGTCCTAACTGGTGTCCTTTATGCATGATGATCGCAGCCCCGATTTCTAGATAGTGTCCTTTCTTTCTCCTTTCTTCCCATTCACTTAATTGCCCAAATGAAAGAATCTGTACATGTACTTGCAAAGTACATAAAGATGGATATAAGGTTTCAAGTTAATATACTGCAACAAACACACTGGGAGTTTTTGAAAGAATTGTTTTAGATTTATTTTTTTGACTTATGCATATTTTATTTTACTGGTTGCTTATGTAATTTATGTAGATGCTACTTTATTCCCAGGACTATTGACAGTGAGTAGTGGGTGACGTGTTTGAAATCATGGTTGCCCTATTGTGGGTCTGTGTCCTCACAGAAATGCTGTGAAAGCAGGTATTGCTGTCTCATCTTGGGGGGCCATTGCATGCCCCCCAGGGCCACCACCATTTGGTGGTGAGGGCTGTGTGTTCCTTCGTGACCATGTGACCCAAGCCATAGGAAAAAATCCTTTTAGGCTGTTGCTCTTTCCTTACAAAACCAAGTATTACATTCAGAAGGGCAATCTAGTAAAGTAATTGTCGTTCAAGCATTTTTAAAAATTCTCTGGTGATGATATATTAAATAAGACAGAGCCACCAACTGGGAGGATACCAATAACAATTTAAAGGATGTTTTGAGTAACAAATCGATACAGAACAATGAATGTAGGCAATACGAGGAAATGGATAATTAACTCTCCTACATGCTATTTTGTAAAATCCCTGGGAATAAATTCTCTTAGGACGAATTGAAGGGAAAAGTGATGCGGGTGAAAACCTTATGCAAATGATTTAAGTAATTACACCTAAAATGATTCAAGTACTTGTGGATCAGAATACGCAAATGGAATTCACACCGCCTTGAAAGGGGTTCACTCTTGGTTATCGTCTCGATTTAAATTCCAAGGCTGCTGGGTTTCATGTTGGTCCAGGGCAGTTGTGTGTATCCTTCTTTCTAAAACTACTGTCCAAAGTCAGAGTTGAATAAAAACTACAGGTTTAGAAATAAAGGATGAGTGAGAATGAAAGCACTTGGATGTTCCAAGTGAGTGATTTTAATGCTATACTAAGATTGTGTCTCCTAATAAGCATAGCACCTGACTTCATGTTGCTCTTAGTATCTGCTACACTAAGGATGGTTATAATATCCCATTTTTGTGGCATACCTATAGGGGTTGTTAGGCACTTTCTATGTTTTACCTCTTTAGTGTGTGCATTTGTGTGTGTGAAACAACCCTTTGATATATATGTGTCTATAAGGCAAGTCTGCTATCTGTATGTGTGTATATATAGTATGTGCGTTTTCTATGTGTGTATTTATACAACCCATTGTTAGGTATATATGCACATGCGTGTGTATTTATGTTTGCATGCGTGCACATATATATACACGCAGGTAAGGCAGTCTCTGTGTGTGTGTATATGTGAAGTGATCCTGATGAAAGTCGCTGTTACTCTTCCCATTTTACAGATGGGAACTCCGCTTGCTTGGGAGGCCATGCTACCAGGTGGGGACCTGTGAGAGCACCAAGGATCCCTAGCCTGTAGGGACCATACTTTGCCATTGTATATGGACCAGTCTGATGGACCACTATGTAAGTGGGTAGATTTTCTCTTCAATTATGCTTTATAGGCATCTAATTAAATGTGGCTATCTATCTAATCAATGCTTGGAAGCATTCCCAAGAGGGTCCTGGTGAAGAGATAGAAAGAAGAGCCATGTTCCGCCTCTCCAGCCACTCAGCATCCTGGGTTCCTACCCCAGGTTAGGACCTCGAGGATGGCCTTCACTTCTGGAAGGAGATTCAGGGCTATTCTTTGCTTAACAGTTCCAGTCTTGGTCTGTTATTCATCATGTTTTTGTGATATAGTCAGTACACTAAATGAGATTTAAAAGATATTATATTTAATGTGATTTTTCTGATTCAACTACACATAGCAATAAACCTTTTTGTCCTTATTTACTCTATTCAGTGTCTCTGGGTAAACATTTACTGAATTGAAAGCCTGCTACATGACAGTCTGTTCCAGGGTCCAGAGATGGGGTCCTCATGGTTCTTATGGTCTGGGAGATAAATTGCTTCCAACCACATAATGATGGGTGTATTTAGTCTGTGAACCTAGCCATTTGTGACTGCTGAGGCCAGGTCTTACTGATAAAAGTGTATCAAGCAGGAAGGACAGAGAGGGAAGGATGTTGGGAATGTGGAAGCCCTGCTATATGCAGAATCATGGGGCCATGTGTGTGAAGTGTATGCAGAGTGATATGTTTATTCATTCTTTGTATCAAAGCTAATTTTTGAGCACTCACTTTGTACAGCAAGGCCTTGTGTTAAACTTACTGGTGGTGACAAAGTCAAACACAACTTAGTCCCTGTCTTCAAGGAGATCAGAATTAGGTAGAAAAAACAGATGCACTCATTAACTGTAAAATAAAGTACTAAGTCACTTGCATGGAGAAGGAGGAGAGTAAACCACTAGGGGAGCACAGATGCCATACCTACACCCCCATGGGGAGGAAGGAAGGCATCAGAAAATGATGTGGGTTGCTGCAGGGGAGGTGGGTGGAAGGATGGGTGAATGGGTGACGGGCATTAAGGAGAGCATGTGATGTGATGAGCACTGGGTGTCATACGCAATGGGTGAGTCACCGAGCTCTACATCTGAAACTGATGGCACACTGTATGTTAATTAATTGAGTTTAAATAAAATAAATGTAAAACAATGCTGTATTTCTCTGGGCCTTTTATCTCTGCCACGGTCCTGCTATCGGATTCTGACATCTCTGTCCTTTGCCACAACTTTGTAACAGTCTTGCCCTCTTTCACTTTCTGGGTTCCATTCTCATTGCCATGTGACATTTTTAGTATAAATCAATTCCATTAGAACTTTGCCTTATTCATTCGCCTCCAGACTCTGACCATTGTTTGTCTGTAGAATGAAGTATTGGGTCTGTTAACCTTAAAAAATAAAACAGCCAGTTGTCTTACCAGCAAAATGAGTTTGTTCAGGAAGAGCAGAGAGTTGGAATTTGGTACATGCAAGCTATGGCAAAACCATAAACAAGTCTAACAAACAAAGGAGAAGAATTATGTTTTATGGAGAAGAAGGAGGAAGTTGCTCTGAGTGCAACCTGGTTGGGGAAAAGCAAGTGTTCAGGTGGTGATGGCTTCTCGTTGGCTGAGTTACAGCGCGTCTGGGTCCGTGTAGGGGATGCAGTGCACATCTTTCCCTGTTGGGGCCCATAATGGCTGATTCTTTCCTTTTGAGGATTCTTCTGTGGAGTCTGTAATTGACAGTTCCTCTTGTAATTGATGTGGAGTGCTGCAGCTTTCCCTCTGGCCTCCCCTTCTGGCCTTCTAGCTCCATTTTAGTGACGTTTTCCTCTATTCATTTTCACAATTCTTAACGTGACGTTAAGAATTTGCTTTAGCCAACGTGCTTCTAAAAAGCATCTTGATTCTGTATGGAATCTCAGACTTTGTAGGAGCCATTTACCTTTATGTAGGCTTCTTGGTTTTCTTATAAACTACTAATTTAATATTTATGTTTGTTTAAAGCATAGCCTAATTAGGGCTGGGATATTTAGAAATCTCTGAAGTGTATCAAAGTGTGTTCTTTTGGAAAAGAACACAGTCTTTAGGTTTTTGTTCAGACGGGCAGCAGCACCGTTGCACACCTTTTTTCTTTCCCTGTCTTTGTCACAAGGTTAGCGGTGCTGCAGAGACTGAGGGGACACTTAGCAGTGAACTTGCTACGCGGGAATGTGTAGAAAGCCAGGCCGGGCCCCTCTTTCTCGCCACGCCTGTGATGGGGTGCACTGAGATTGAGAAAAGCTATATGGTGAAGAGACTGCCTGAGAAGCACTACTGAAAGGAAAACAAAGACCACCAAGAAGCTTCTAGCTTTGAGGCAAAGCAGCCAAGTTTCAAAGCCAGGGACAAATAAGGAGAGCCAAGTGCACCAAAGTGCCCCTGGGGTGTCCATGGCCATTGGGGCTCTCAGGTGGCTCAGGATGGGCATGTGTGGACAGGGCAGCCATGGGGAGGAAAGCACCAGCCATGAGGCGAGGAGGTGCCAGCAGGGGACACCCACATGGGCCGACTCAGGTGGCACAAAGTGCCTTTCTTCTGGGCTGCTGTGCGGGTTGCTGACAAATGGAGCCCTCTCTGAGTGCTGGGAGGGGCAGCTGGTCCCTGGGTGGGCCTTGGGCAGGGGGGCACACATTACCAAGAATAGGAAGACATACTGTTCCCAGACATTGGAACCATGCTTTTTTAGGGGTTCCTCGCTAAGTCTGCCTACTCAGCTCCTCGTGGCTTTCCTCCCCTTCTTGGACAGTCTCATTGAGAGAGCTCCAGCATCTGGGTCCCCACTCCCGCTGACAACCTCTCTCTCTCACCATCTTTTCCTCTCTCTCCCCATCCCTGACTTCCTTTTAATCTTGCAAAATGCTTTCTCTACATCTTCATTTATATAGAGAATGATAAATGTTAATACAAGCAGGCATGGGCAAATTCTACAGCGGGCTACAGTAGCTGGACTCGTGTGGGGGTGATTTCAGTTATTGCTTCTGGGCTCCTGTGTCCAAAAGGCCTTTGAAGCCTGGTTATTGCAATCCCAGAGCCTCTCCCAGGGGCATCCAACAGCCCTGCTGTCAGTGCTTCTAGAAGCTGGCACAGCTCCTTGGAGGCCTGGAGCACATGGCCGGAGCTACCCTTGCAAACTCAAACCTGTAAAGGGATGCCCACTTCCTCTGCATGAACACATGCTTCCAGAGGCCCCACTTACAGACCCTTCCTTGTTTTACAAGCAGAGCATTGAAATGGAGAGAGTTTGAGGAATCTGCTCACAATTGCAGGGCTGGATCTCATCTTGGTTTCCAGCCCAGGGCTACTGTCCCCATCAGTCCTTTTCCTTCTTCTGCACCGTAAGGCTGTGTCTCATGTCAGACTGGAAAGCCTCATGGACAGTGAGGTCAACAGAGACTGAATGACCACATGTTATCAGAAATTCCTAGTTCAAAGCAGAGATAATAATCAAGACTTCCCTGGCTCTCCCAGCTCTCAGAGTCTATCACCCAGTTTCATTTGGGTAAATATGGAAAACCACCTACCTTGTTCCAAGTGAACAGAGATTATCCCTTCAGATGACAGATTCCAGTATCTCAGCTCCTTCCCATCGTTGCCATTATCATGGGGCATGAGAGAGAGGATGAAGACAGAAATAATACTGCAAAGTTATTTTGGGGTCATGAAGGTCATGAAGAGTCAGTTGGAGGAAAACTGAATGACCCACATGAGCAACCTGACCATCACGTGAGCCCAGGATCCCACCCCTGAAGCCATGCCCAGGAAAAGTTGACAAATTTCATTTAGAAGAAATAGCAAAAGTGATCAATGGGTTCAATGCGGGAACAAGTAACTAGAACTGATATGCAAGTTGGGGAAGGGGATGTGAGCTAGTAGAGCAGGTAAGTAACTGGTTTAAATATCAAGGGGAGTAGTTACCTCAAAAGAGTTCAGCTGGATGTCATTTAGCTCGATATACAGTCTGCACACATATTTTAAATGAGACTTAATCCTTCTGAAGTCAATTCTGTTAATTTTATTTTGATTTAATTTTCCTATCCCTAGAATCATAGGGCTCCAGGAAATTTATAAGGATACTTACTCTCAATCAACTCTAGGACTGTTCGACCCATGGTTCCCAGCCTTTGGTCCTATGTGTGGGGGCAGGGACTGAATACTCTCAGAGCAAGCAGCTCTGCATATACCCTCATATTTCCCAGAAACTGACTAGTATCACACACACACACACACACACACACACACACACACACACACACACACAGAAAGATAGAGAGACGGCCTGGCAGGCAGATAGGTAATATGAGGATAAAAGATAGATAATAGAATATAGTTAAGCTAGATGGATACATACATAGATTCAGGGCTTAGGAGATGCCAGTGGCTCTTCTAAGTGCTTTACATATATTAACTCAAGAGTTACAGTTCTTCTTTGAAGGGACAGATACTAAATATTTTAGTCTTTAGAGCTGTGAGATCTGTACCTTAACTACGTAACTCTGCCATCATAGAGCAAAACCTCTACAAACAGTCCCTAAACAGACGAGTATGGCTGTGTTCCAATTCAGATTTGCTTTAGAAAGCAGCCAGTGAGCTGATCTGACTCCTGGGCTCTAGTTTGTCAGCTCCTGTATTTGCTTATTTTTTCCTTATGACAACCTTATTGTCGTTCTCATTTTCTAAAGAAACAGAGGCTCATAGAGGTGCAGTAGTTTGTAAGAGGTCACCCCGCTAGTAGGTGGGGGACCCAGGTTTAGGCAGGGCAGCCTGGCCCCAGGGTCCATGTCCCTAAGCACTGGAATGCACTGCTTTTCTGTGATCGTCACCACTCTGGTGGGTTCAGAGAGGCTCTTGAAGTGTAGGTCAGAGGCACAGAGGTTGGCTTCCCAGGTATTTAATAATGAGGTCTTTTTATGGGTGATCTTTTGGCTATCTACACAAAGACATAAGGTATCCAAGCTTCCCTCATGCCGGGGTTGCATGTACTGGTTAATACAAGCATGCTAGGCCCCCAAACTGGGAAATATACAAAGTGGTAGCAATGCACCCCCTGAATGTTTTCCAACACACACACACACACACACACACACACACACACACACACACACACGGTTTAGGGGACCTTCAGGTTTCTTCCTGGAGCCTCTGCACAAGGGCAGATTAAAAGGCAAAAACACCATAGAGGAGCTCTGTCCAGGAGTGAGGAAGAACCGTCATGGGGAGCGACTGAGGTTGGAAGGGCTGAATGTGAGTGGTCGGCAATCTTTCTGCTATGGGACCGTACAAAGCTCGGTGCTTCTCGAAATCTGAGTTTTCTCTTCTGAGCAGTGGAGCTAAGATATCTACCCACTGGTATGCTGGGGGTAATTGAAGAGCTGGTAAAGGCAAATGTTGGGTGAATTATAACACTCCATAGACATGTAAGGAATCCCCACGAGCTTTGCTGTCTTCCTGGTACAGTTTTACTTGTGTTGTATTTCTAGGTTGATTGCATTTATGGAGGGAAGGCTGTAGCCAGGTACTCGGCGCCATTGGGAGTCATTGAATTCCAAGTGCTCATACTTGTTTAAGGAAAACAACTAACTCTTTAAATCTCAAGCGATTTTGTAGATGAATCAGAATGTTCAGGATCTATAGAACATCTTTTCTTATAAGCAATGGCAGAAGTGGTCAGCTTCGCTCCTGCGGTTTCTTTTATGTGGACAGCTTTCGTTACATTTCCTGCTTGTTCTAGTGTCTCATAACTTTTAAGACTTGGCTTATTCTCAGCTTGGCTTGTCACTGATTCTTCTGTTCTTACCTTGTCCTTTGTAATAACCTCTATCTATGACAGGTTACTAGGTTACCTCTGTTTACCAGGGGTTACATTTGTTTGTTCGTTTGTTCGACAAATATGAAGTTGTCTGCGATGGTCAGGCAATGTGTTAGCTACTGGGGAAGCGAAGGCAATGACGTATGAAATAGACATGACTCCTGTCCTCAGTATGCCTTTCTCTTCCCAGCTAGAATTGGAATTACTCGGCATGACAGGCACTTTCTTATTTTACTGAGGACCTGGAAACCAGATGCCCAATTTATCCTAGTTCCTGTTTTCCTGGTCTATAAAGCAAGAATCAAAGAGCTCAAGGTATTGTTTATGGATAAAATTTTCAAGTTTGATAGCAGTAGCTTTGTACGAACTGTTCTGACCTCACTGAAAAATTTTATATCCTCTAGCCTCCAAATGCCTTATCATTTGAGCAGCAGATACTTATTTAGCCTCGATGTGATGGTTCCTTTGGGAAAACAATGGTAAATTCTGGTCATGAACTCCTGCCTTCAAGAAGCTTATAGTCCAGTAGCCAAGATAAGAAAAAAAATCCCAATAACTGAAACATATAACAAATGAAAATAATGCCATCAATGTGTGGGATGAGTTGGAGGGGAGAGAGACAAGGCAAGGGAGAGGGGATTACTCAGAGGGCTATTGTAGCTAAGGCAGAATAAATATAAATCATACAGTTTTCCAAATACAAAGGTAAAATACAGAAGAGCTTCTTCCAGAAAAAAAGAAATACTTAAGGATTGTTATAAATGTTCCAAAGGAAATAAATGACAAAGAGAGATAAGTGGTGGCACAGGGTGAGAGAGCATCTCTTTTGAGTTAGGGAAGCAGGAAGGTCCCTCCATGTCCTGCAGAATGAGGAAGGACCAGCTGTTTGAAGAGCAGAAAGAGACATCAATGGAAAATGCAAAGAGACAGTGTGGCTGGAACTGAGTGAGGCCGAAAAGGAGACAAGGTCACAGAGAGAGGTGATTTAGGTTGCCCAGAGGCTGGGCGGCAATAGGAAAAGTTTTGATTTTATTTTAAGGTCAGTGGGAAGGCAGCGAAGGATTTTGACAAGGAGCATGGCATGATTTGATGTTGGGTTAAAGAGGTCACTCTCACTAATGAAGGCAGGGAAAAGTAAGTTGTAGAAGAAAAAGTGCGAATGCAGAGAGATGAATGTTTACGTAAGAGAAGATGTTGACTTGAACTGGAAGTAGAAGCACATGGATTGAGATCTGAGATCTATTTTGGAAATAGAAAGAATGGGTTCTGTTGAAGGGTGTGTTGAGGTAGGATGAGAGGAAGGAAGGAACCTAGACACAAGAGGATGGTGAAATCAAGAATGATTCCTGGCTTGAGGGATTGGGTGAATGGTGGTCCATTTCCCCAAGAAGAAAAAATGTGAGAGAGGTTGTAAGGGGGAAATTAAGAATACTTTTAAGCAGATTAAGTTTTAAATATAACAGACACTTGTGTGGAAGAGGCAAGTTGGAAGTTAGATATGTGGATTTTGTCTGGTCACATAAATCTGTGAGTCATCAGTTATATAATTTTATCTAAAGCCATTGGATGGATGTGATGCTCTATGAATTCCTGAAGAACACTAACATTTAGAGCTCAGAGAAAGAGGGAAGGGACTTCAGGGGAACATCCAGTGGATTGGGAGGATATGCAAGAATGTGGGTATCATGGGCATCAACCAAGAGAATAATGGTAGGGAGGCTTTGGCGATATCAGATGCTGCTGAGAGGGCAAGATAAGAGCCATGAAGAATTGCCAGATTCAACACCATCAAAATCATCAGAGACTTGGACAAGGTCAGTTTCGGGGGGTGGCAGAAGCCACATTGAAGAGGTTAAAGGTAAATGGCTGGTAAGGATGTGAAGATGCATATTTGATTTACTCCTTTGAAAAATATGGTTGTACATGAGAAGGAAAAAATAAAGGATAGTGGAGTGATAACAGAGAAAATCCAGTAAAGTGAATTTGGTTTTATTGTTGTTAATTGTTTATGTGTTTTTCATAAAACAAATAGCAAGCATCTTTGTATGATGAGCACAGTGATCCCATAGAGAATTAGATACAAGAGGTAGTTACAAAGGAAGGAAGAAAACAGAACGACTGAGATCCTCAAAAAGCCCAGAAGGTGGGAGCCCTTAGAACTCCAGCAGGGGGTCTGGCTTGGGAGGTGAACTGGAGATGGGTATAGAGTGGAGGGAGATTCTGATTGAGGAAGTTTAAGATGAGGTTTCTGTTCAGAGAAAGGGTGGGGAAGGCCTTGGGAGACCTCCTAGGAGAGAACGTGGAGAAGGGAAACTGAAACACAGGGTTGTGGACCCCTGTTGAGTGACTGCCTCGGGGGAGGAAGGCTCTGGGCGCGCGGGTGTCAGGAGGTAAATGGGAACTGTATTCTACACTGTCATGCATCCTTATGTAATGTCTTTCTCTTGCTCCCCAAGAATTTTTGTTTTCCTTTGGAGAACCTGGACAGATTGGTCTCCATGTTTATCTCTGTGTTGTCTCTACTCCTGGGTTAATTGTATCTTGGGTTTTGTAGCTGTTAAATTTCATAAATATCTCTCATTTTTTTCCAGGACGCTCATTTCTCTCTCAGACATTGTGTAAATATTCAACTTGTCAAATTGGGGCACCTAAAGAATAAAGATTTAAAGCAAAACTTTACCTGACTTCAAAAACTTTAAAAACGTTACCTGACCCTCTGGGGGACATAACTTGGATTGGAGGGGGTGTGTCTTTAGAATATGGCCCCAAATCAGTATCAAGACCGATCCCACACAAAATCTGGAAACCAAACAAACTCTCTAAGAGTGAACTCCTTGGAAAAATCTCATACCTTAACAATTCTAAGAGGAGCCTATTCCTTGGGCTGTAGGATGAGGGGTGAAGGTCATGGTCAAGCCCGTTGGAGGTGAGCTCTTCAGAGCACAGACTTGCAGTGCTTGCAGAGCATAGCTTTAAAGAACAACAACAACAAAAACAAACCAAAACACCCACTGTGCCTTGGTCAGTGTGTCTCTCTTGACCACATAAGTATTCACATGGATGGGTCTCTTCTGGGGGAGGAACAAGGCAGCAAATGATCCAGAGCTGCCCTCAGAACCCGCGATTGCTTTCTAGAGGCTGGGGGTGAGCCTTCTGAATCCTTGTGTTTGCAGAGCCTCCAGCGGCCCTATATTTATTTAGTCTCTTACTTGAAAAGAAGCTTTCCTCTTGCCTTGGAAGAAGCTCATTACAGATAGACGTCACCTTTCTGTGGCTGAAGGTGCTTCCTCGATATGAAAATGTAAAGAATGTTAGATCAGTGGCGTGTAGCTGGGAGGCTCCCCCTTTGATCCAGTTTGGAATGCATTTGTTAAAAAGCCACTTTATTGATTTTTTTTAGCTGCTTTTTGCTGTGTTTGGATCATTTGTGCATATGCACATCACAATTTTTGCTACATCAAAGTGCTTAATAAGTTCATTGCACTCCAGAAGTAGTGTACTGCACAGAGGGATTTTTCTCTATAAAGACTCCTGCCACTTAACCTCCGGTCTGAACATTGTTTTTAATGCAATTCTTCTCAATCGCTTCAAAATATTTCATGCACTCTTCGGTGGGAGAGGCAGCCTGAGCCTACCCTCTACCCTGCTTCTTAGCAAGTGGTGCGACGGAGAAAAAGGGGGAATTTCAGAGTGAGAAAATGCATCTGTTGGACGGGAGTCATTTCACTTCACTTAATTATTTAATTGGTTATATTGGGCGGGAGGCAGCAGCCTCCAGGAAAGTGTTGACCATATTTGATGTATGTGAAGGCAGCTTTTAATTCAGTATAAATTGAAATTTATTTAGGTAACTAATGTGATGTTTCTTTATCAGGTCCAATTATATGGTAAGTTGTGAGCACAGTATCACCCTTACTTAGTCAGTTTTTGTAAGGGGTATATGCAAATCAGTGCTAAGTGCTTTGAATTCAAAACAAATATTCCCTGAGGGCAGGCTCGGATTCAGCTCAGTGAAAAGTACAACCAGGCACACAGCAAGGTTTGATCCAGTCTAGTCCCCAGTAACAGGAGCTTTATGGCATCAGGAACCTCTCGAGGCCTTCCTCCGAACTGAGGGGGTCCCAGGTTTTGGGATAGGGTGGGACATCTCTCACACACCTGACTGCAAAAGACACCTCGAGAAGGTATAGGAGTAAGCACATGTTAAAGATTTTATGTAATGTATTGAATAAGGGAGCAGTTCAAATGTTCACCAGGAATATGAGTGTGCCAACGCCTTCCCCATGGGGATGAGGTGGGAGGGATGCCCAAGGGAAGTCGGTAGATCCCTCCCAGAGAAGGCAGACTTCGTGTCCATCAGTTATCCACAAACTACAGAATTGTAAAATAGCTCCAAGGTAATGAAAGCCCAGAATAATCTCTGCACATTTTGCAGTTTTTCACTGAAGCACATGTTTTTTTTTGTTTTTTGTTTTTTGTGTTTTTTTCCCCCAGCACCTCCGAAAGGGTGGCTGATACTCAAATCCTTTATTTGGCTTTTTAAACTAGGAAAGCACCTGACTCTGGACTAGCTGAAGGTCAAGGATTAAGAAAAGAGGAGGAAAGTGGTAATTGTGGGGAGCGAAAGAAATTTGGCCTAAAATAAGAAACTCATTCACTTAGTATTTAAATATTTTGTGTCTCTTGGAGACTTTTTATTGCAGTGATAATTGATGTAAAGGAGGCTTTTCCCATCCCTCTCTCTGGTCTTGTACTGTTCCTCTGGCTGATCCGTGACTCTGTATCAGCCCTCACTTCTGCTCTGATCCCTCTCTGTCTCTCCATAAAAGCAATCCCTAATTGTGCGGTTGGATAGGCATGTGTGGCCATCTCTGCCCTGCCTGTAAACAGGTTTACCAAATACCTCTGATGCAAAATCGCTGTCCCTCCTTCTCTGTCAGCTTAAATCACACAAAGAGAGCTCTAAGGCCTGGCACCTGCTGTCAGGGCCCAGGGACCATTGTTCTATAAATCAAAACTTCCTCCTCCAGGATCCTCAGGCTTCTTCCATCTGGGTCCTGGGGATACTAACTTTCCAAAGATACCCATCTTCTTGCTGTTTTCTTGCAGAGCCTAAATAAATAAATATTTATTTAAACTAGGAAATCACCTGACTTAAAGGACTAGCTGAAGGTCAAGAATTAAGAAAAGAGGAGGAAGGTGGTAATTGTGGGGAACGAAAGAAATTCGGCCTAAAATAAGAAACTCACCCACTTAGCAGTGAGTTTCTTATATAGAAGAAACTTCCCCTCCCCCTCCCCCC
>PITA01001909.1:94016-177657 GCA_004023965.1 Spilogale gracilis | reverse complement strand
TTTTTTTTTTTTTTTTAAGATTTTATTTATTTGACAGAGAGAAACACAGCCAGAGAGGGAACACAAGCAGGGGGAGTGAGAGAGGGAGAAGCAGGCTTCCCGCCGAGCAGGGAACCTGATGTGGGACTCGATCCCGGGTCTCCAGGATCATGACCTGAGCCGAAGGCAGTTGCTTAACCAACTGAGCCACCCAGGCGTCCCAGCACACTTCTACTTTTATTCCTCTTTGCTCAAGTTCAGTTCCAGACTGAACAATATCCTCTTCTTCCACGGTGTATAGGGAGCCTGGGGAAACCAAGAGCCTGGGGAAACCTAGAGCCTGGAATACGGCTTTTAATGGCGGCTTGGTCCATGGATGTGACTCTACAATGAGTCACCAGGACATTGAACTTGTTAGAATCATTGTCAAGGCTGAGTTCCCCAGAAGCAGACCCTGATGTGAGGTTTCCAGGCAAGTTGTCTGTTGGGAAATGAGACAGGGATGGGAAGGTAACTCTGAAGTGTGTGTTTTCTGTGCAGTGACCACAGGAGGTGCCTAGAGCCTAATCTCATCAGGAGACTCTGGGAAGCATTAAGGACCTTCCTCAGTTACCCTGCTGAAGGGTGAGGAGCTCAGACATCCACACCCAACTCAATTCAGGGGGCACCTAGCATGCAGGCACTTCCAGATTGCCTGAACTGAGCAAGACACCTTTCCTCCAGGACTTTAGAGAAAGCCCTGAAACAGGTACACATGATGGTAGACTAGGTTGGGCACTGCTTTCCACTGCAATCGCCATACTGATTCCTACTGTCCTTGCTTCCTAGTTGACAGGAAGAATCTTCCAGCCATGGGTTTGACTCAGAATTTCTTGTCTTTAGTATCCCAAATGCCCAAGTACTTCTGATGCCCCCCCCACCCCAGATCACCAAGACAAAGGGAATGTTGTAGCTTAGATGTGATCACTTGCCATCAGGAAGGAAACCTGCTTTGTCAGTGCCACTGTCCCTTAATTTCCAGAGGTTTGAAATGACTTGCCCCTAAGTGCAGATAAGGTCCTGGGTTTTTGTCTGCCATCTTGTGTGATCTTGGACTTGAATCTGAAGATTTTCTGGCCCTTTGTTGCCCTGTCCACGGAAGGAAAGTGAGGATACTCTCACCATGTCTATTTCACAAGGATGTTATGAGAAGAGACGAGATAGTATCTGAAAACTATTTTAGCTCTGAAGAAAAGTGCTCTTATGAGCTATATAAATATAAGTTATTACACAGTATTATTTTAACCTGGCCCAAGTTTAGATTAGTTGTATGAATCATTCATCAACCTTTACTTTGTATAATTAAAAACGTGTGGTTCTTGGAATCTTTGTTTGGGAGGCAAGTTAATGTGGCAGAACTAGGATTGGCAAGCTCTTAGAAGTCAAAGACTCCTGGTCTAAAGACAGATGCTTTGATTGATGGGGGAATTCTATTATCATTTCTCATTTGGAGGTATTCTCAGTCAACTTTTTTAGGAGTCTGTGATTCATGCTTTTTATTATTAGCCTTTTTTATATTCCCAGCACTCCCATGGTCTTTCAGAAAGTATTCAAGAATTTCTTCCAGTTTTTCATTTGCCCTTAAGTCCATCTCTGCAACATAACTGCCGCTAAGGCCTTCTCCATGCACGACTATATCAGTGTTGATTGGTACTGGGAGGCTAACTAAATAATTCACTCCTTTGGGAGACAGAATGGATCTCCCCATTTGGGTTTCTCTGACTTAAAATGTACCCTCCTTAATATGTATTTTATTGACCACAGCAGTGTGTAAATGGAAGTATCAATGTGACAGTTGATCCCATGAACCTGTGTGTTCTTGATAGCACTACCCTCATCTTTGTGTCTCCTCCAAAATGCCCACCAAAGCACCTGGCATTCAATGGGCACTCAGTGATTATTAACTGAATGAGTGAATGCTGATAAAGAGGGCAAAAAAAAAAAAAGAAAGAAAGAAAAACACAATGTACCACTGAACCCAGGGATATCATTAGCCATGGTCTCCCCATGTGTTAGTTATTAGCTATTAGTAGTGTGGGTGGTCTGGGATAGATGGACTAATTCTTCTGCTGGCCACAGTGGTGTCAAACAGTATATTAACCATTGAGAACAAGGGTGTTGACTGGATTTCTGCTGTGCACTAAATTTCCTCTAGTGACTTCGATGAATTAGACACATGCCCCAGGGGCCCAAGCTGTTTCTGGCTTGTAACTTACACAGGGGAAGGATCGGGTGGAATAAAAGGAGATCAGGTAATGTCTGTAGGGAGCGTCCACCCCTGCGTGAAAACACCAGGAAGCAGATTATTGACAAAAATCCCACCCAAGTGCCACTAATGACCTGGATATAGAGTAATGGACAGGGGGGTAACTGGCATATTTTAAGGAGCTTAGAGGGAGTTGTGTGTCTATAATTCTGCCACTTCCTTCCCTTAAAGTGCTGGCATAATTTCTCTGCCATGGTCATGTGCACTTACAATTAAGGAGAGACTGACTATATACACTTGGACTCTATGACAAATAAACCAGAGTGAACAAATGAACCAAGAATCTGTGATAATCTCCATTATAGATGAATCAATATCTGTAATCATCGCTAAATTTATTTTTGTCCATTGATCATGTAGATTTTATTCACCTTTTAAACAATTATATTTCCTTTAATTTTTTATTTTAACCCTTTCTTCTTTGTTTCAGTGTGAGAAACATGTTGCCCACTTCCTAGACCCAAACTTAAACCAACTTGTGCTATTTCTTTTTCTTTTATTCTACGATTTGGGACTTTTTTGATTCTCTCTCAATTGTGAAGTGGCTCATTGTTTAAAAGAAACCAACAAACTTTAAAAAGTCCTTTAAACTTTGAGGACATTCACTTTTTCGGGAGAACATTTTGAAGAGATGAGGTAAATGAAGTAGAAACATTCAGATTAAATTTCCTTTGAAATCCATGGGTTTTAAAATTAAGGGAAAGTGATTGGCAAAACATGTTTTGGTTTTTGCCGAAACTGAAATGTTTGAAAAATAGTTCAAGATGTTCTTCCACATCCCAACTACATCCATCTGGGGCCATCCATCTCTAGTTTAAATCTATTTTTATATATCCACTATGCAAAGAACACAGGCCCTCAATGCAGCTAGAGGGCCGCCATATTTTTTCTAAGGGAGAAGAGCATGTTGAAATCTAGAGTCATTATGGTCCTATATCCTGTTTCCTATATCAAGCTCACAACATTCTTTTCAGAAGAAGGAGGTTCTAGGCCAGATGGTGATGAAAAGGCAATTGTTTCCACTTGACTTTGAATCAGACCAGGACATAAAATTGGAACGTGAAATTAGGTCTTTTGTTTATCTGTCTATCTATCTATCTATCTATCTATCTATCTATCTAATCTATTTACTCCTTCTTCAGTCAAACATTCGTTCATTCAACAAATATTTATTGAGTTTATTGACATGTGCCAGGGATTGTGTGACCATAAAGTCAAGTTCTCCCTGGTCTTGGAGAACTGACCACCTTTAGCAAAGATAAACATACCCTTAACATGGGGTGGGGCGGGGCCACAGAAGGAATGGCTAGCCCTGCCCATGGTGACAAAGGAGAAGATTCATGGAGAAGCCATAAAAAGGGAAACAAAGTAAAGGTCAGAACTGGAGTGGTTGAAAAATTATGAAGCCTAAAGCAGTTGAATGTTGGAGCATTCATTGAGAAATTGTTAATTTGAGTAGGCAAAAGAGAGGTTAGAAAAAGTCAGTTGAGAACCATTCTGATGCTCATGGGGTAAAGGATTTGGAGGAGCTATTTTCCTATTGAGGATCGTTTCCTTTCTTTTCTTTCCAAAATCTGGTCACTGGCTCTCAATCTATCTTGGCAGCCTCCTGGGTGATTCTGTTAAATCCAGAGACATGGGTTGAGGCTGAGCTCTGCCTGGTTACATGTAAGAACTTTCTTCTCTGGGTTTTGGCTAAACTAGCTGATCTGTAAGGCCCATCAAAGAATAACTACACAGCCTGTGTTCTTAAAGTGACATAAATTGTAGGTTTTCCCCCACCATTTTTTGTTTTAATTATTAGAGTTGGGGAAACTTGGCACACAAAGTCTATACTTCTCTACTTTTGTGCTTTGGAATTCCAATGCCTAAGGGTCCTTATTGGCCTCTTCACCAAATGAAGAACCACAACGAGCTTTCCTATTCCAGAGAATAGCCAGGGCCTTGGAGACACATTTGCCTCACTGATTGACAATACGCTTTGATGACACTTAACTTTCACTATGGCTGTTTGGTTATAGTTTTCTTTGGAATGTAGTAAGAATGGCAGTCCTCATATTGCACTGAAATTGGCAGTCAATTTGTAGCTGTGCATTTATCTAATCACAGGACTGAAGAGCAAGCTGTCCTTTGCATACATGAAATGGTGTTATTAGTAATTGGGTTGTCACGTGTGACATAATATGTGGTTTGGAAGCCATTACAGGATTAGAGGCAATTTGGAGATTATCATCTCCATGACATCACCTATGGGGGTTGAGACCACTAACAGTTCCATGCTTTCTGTGATTCAGATGCCATGATTTGAGATATATGTAGGGCAGGTTTTCTGCTTTATTGACCATGGCATTATATATACACATCTATGAGTATCATCTCTATGAGAGAGAGAGAATCTGGATAACTCTACACTAAATATTGCTTGACATTTTTCTGATGAGCACTGTTATTTCTAAAGCCAGAAAATAGAAACAATGAAGAGTACGTACATGTAGGCTGATCTACAAATTCAAAACCCAGTCCTTCCCTTCTTCTAGTTCCAATTCTAAACATCAGAGAGGAATTTACCATCATTGCTAATGCAATTTTATCTGAAATGTCATGTGGAACATCCGCTCCAGTAATGGGCTTTTAAGATTCTCAGCCACTTTCTGATTTTCTAATGAGAAGGGAGGGGAGTTATAAAACCTAGGGGTCCATCCCTTCTTCAGTCCCTCCTTTGGCTCTCTCACCACTTCACAGTTTTGTTTCCTTCCCCCCCTTTTCCTCCCTTGTGTCACATTCCTGGACTCTGTCAATAGATTGGGATGTGCTGGAAAAAGATGATTCACCACAAGTTCAGTGGCACACATGGAAAGCGTAAGCAGTGGCCACTTGGGGGTGGAGTGACCTGGCTTTTATTTTCTTCTCCAGATTTCTTAGATCTGCAGCTTTGGACATGCCACTTGATTTATCTTAGTCACAGATGACAATGGGAAATGGGAAGAATAATGTCCCTTCCACCCAGAATCCTTTTCTGACCCTGAAGACCTAGATTTTTCCACACTGTCCTTGCTCATACCACTCCCAGCCCTTGTCCAATCTTACTGAAATGACCTATCTATCCCTGTGTCTCAACCACCCAACAGTGAACTCTCTGAGAGCAGGGGATACATAGTTGGCATAGTAGACACTCAAGAGAAGACATTAAATGAATTAAAAGAAGACTAAATGATTACCCATGGCACAGGATTTTTGTGAGGGTAAATGAGGTAGCACATGTAAGTTCCTAAGGCATCCATGTTACCTCCTAGGCATCACATGGAAGTTAGTGTCCTTTATGAATCATTATGCTCCAGGGGCTTCATCAAAGCTGCAGAGTAGGTTTATGTAAGAGCCAAGATTACTCAAGACACTGCATTGTCACACTTAGAGTCACATCAGGAGAACTCATATTGATGAAATAGTATGCTGTCCAACTTATCAGGCCACAATATGCACCTGGAGCTACCCAGGCCAGCAAAGACAACCAGGTCCCCCAAGCATCCTATAGACTCATCTAGGTGGGGAGACCAAGCTTCAAGATTGCCACTTGTAAATGCTCTGAAATGAAAACAAGTAAGTGGAGGTATATTTCCATAATGGACAACTATACCCCAGAGAAACTGAGTGATGTACACATTTAGTCAAATCTCACAAACATAGAGTAAAAGATGTCAGATCCCCAAATGTAGTATATGATTCCATTTACATAAAGTATAAAGACAATGAAACTAATGCATGTGGTTTGAAGTCAAGATCATGGCTACTGTTGGATGGTAGGTAGTGAAGGGATGAGAGCATGAAGGGAATTTCTGGGAGGCCAATTATCTCATTTCTTGCTCTTGGTACTGATTACATGAGAGTATTTGAGCTACATACTTATTTGTATTTCATATTTTATAATATATAGTATAATTCAATGGAAAGTTAAAATATAAAGAGTCATGAAGGAAGACCAAAGCAGCATCCAGGAATTTGTAGTAAGTAGGCACCATAGTTTCTAGAAATACCATGATGTAATTTGAATATAAAAGGATACGTCTGCCATAACACCAATGAGTCAGGAAGCCTTGTGAGTCTGGGTGTTTTTGTTTCCATCTATGCCCATTCAAACCTACCTGTAAGAATGCTGCTTTAAAGCGCTATTATTTATTAAGTGCTTACCATAGCTATTATTTTCCCATTATACAGATGGAAAAATTGAGGCTTAATGGCTAAGTAACACACAGGGTTTCTTTTTGTGCCAAAGGGAGATAGGTCCCACTTATTGGTAAAGCCTCTTGACCACAAGACCTCAGAAAGAAGTGGTCATAGGGTGTGTCTAGGCAGAGGGCCAAAGCCAATTTGGCAAAATTTTCCATACCTCAAGTATGGTACAGAAGCAGCAAAGAGTTCAGGCCTGCAGGAGTCACTGAGGGAGGAACAGTAGATGTCTCAGTTGGAACCTTTGTAGGCTGATGGCAAGTAGACCAGATCCTCTTCCTCTACCAATATCGCTGTGTGTGATCCTGAAATTGTACCTTAACCCCAGGGATGGGAGAGAGTGGAGATCAATTACATGCTAAAGTCAGAATTTGCATTGAATACAGAAACCATAAGATACATTACTAAGCATATAAAATATAGTCAATATAGCAATTATAGGCCTTTGCTTACTTGAATTTATGGACTGAGATATGCCTGCTGCTTATGTTGGCATTTAGGAACTGAAGCTATCTCTTCCTAGGACTCAGAGATCTGCATCTTTGGTGAGCATCTGCAAACCCCTGAGTTTGGAGAGCGTGTGTGTGTGTGTGTGTGTGTGCACATGCGCACGCGCAAGCATGCACACATGCATGCATGCGGGCTTGCACACATGGGCTTAGAGCAGGATCCTGTCTGGGTAGAAGCAATGGGGAATTTCATGTGTTTTTACTTTGTGATCATGTATTTCATAGTCCCCCAAAGTCTGCTTTCAGATGTTGTTAGCATTATCAGTTCTTGAATTTTCTTAAGAACCACATTTCATGTGGTTCCCAAAATGTTAGAACTTCTTTTACCCTGAGACCCAGCAGAAGACTTCCATAGGGTTTGCATTAAATGACCACAGTGAAATGTGCATCATACTTCATTTGCGAATCCCCACTTTACCAGTGGCCTGCTCTCATGCTGTCTGTCTGCGAGGCCCAAGGATCACTTGAGTATGTCTCTAATTTGCGCTGCTCTTGGGAGAAGTATCAATAGTAAGATATCACTTTCATAAGCGATATCATATCCTGATTGAACATTGCCAGGGAGTCTTAGGCCACTTGGTGGTTTCATTTGCCTTAGATCCAATTACAGGGGTAAAAGTGGTTTGCATTAGAAGTTCTGACTCTAGGATTTGATCATTATAAGCAGGATAAACCACTAAAAGAATGTGAATTGCCTTCACTAAAGGGATGTAATAGCCCAGAGAATATCTTTCATATTTCAAATTAGGAAAACGCAACGTTGCCTTCTTCTCTATGCCTGCCCTTATTGCTGGTCAAAGCAGTGCAAAGTTCGGCACTCAGTGGGTCTATCTGGATCTTCCGTCCAACTCTGTCGGCCTTCCTACTGGGGCACCTTGCATCCCAGACCCTGAGAACTGTGATTATGGATGCTGTTTCAAAGGAAGGGATCCTGGACTGATTTCAAGAGACTTTGCAATGATTCCCACCCACCTTCCCCTCCAACGTGAAGGTTGTAATATTCCTGCCGAAAGCTACACAACAGTGAGGCCTCTGTGTCCAAAGAGGTTCCTATGCAACACACAAATGTTGGATATTGAAGAAATGAGTCTCCCTAGAAGCTCTGAAATGTCATTATCCCGGCCAGTGGCCACGAAAGGGCGCTCCCCACTTCACAATCTGTAGATAATGTGGCCTTCCATCTGCGTATCTCCCCATTCAGAGCAACTCTTCCGCTAACATCTGCCCCTTTGCTGTTCCCTGACTAGGAATCTTCGACTAAGGAAGGATTTAGACCACTCAAAAGGGAGGCTGGGAACCCCAACTTTCCCTGTAGGCCCCTGGTTACCCAAGCATACCAAATACCTCAGCTCTCTACTCAGCCTGGTTATAGCTCATCCAGCCCCCTTCCATCACTGTTGTGATGATGCGGAGAAGAGCGAGCAAGGAGGGAAAGTAGAGCAGGAAGACTGGCCCTCCATCTCCCTCACCCCCCACCTCACCACAGGCACATTCTCATGTGCGGTAAGGGCTACCCCAGGCACGGGACCTTGGGCGTGGGTCTCTCAGATATGTCTTTAGTAGGGAAAGGTATGTCCATTTTCCTTTTTTAGAAAACGAATGTGCGGGTATAAGTAGTTCTTGCTGGGAATTACTTTGTGGCATGGAATTATTTTGAAGAGAAGTCAGTACACGGACCAGTAAAATGGTTTGTAGAAACCCACAGTAGTGCCTTATCTTTTTTTTTAAGATTTTATTTATTTATTTGACAGAGAGAGAGAGATCACAAGCAGGCAGAGAGGCAGGCAGAGAGAGAGAGGAGGAAGCAGGCTCCCTGCTGAGCAGAGAGCCCGATGCGGGCCTCGATCCCAGGACCCTGAGATCATGACCTGAGCTGAAGGCAGAGACTTTAACCCACTGAGCCACCCAGGCACCCGTGCCTTATCTTTTTGAAAGAGATTTTACTAGACATGTTTGCTGCATATTTTGGCATTTTACAAAAAGAAGAATAGGTCTCGTTTAGTTGATTTTCCACAGCACTGCAAATGGCCTGTTCTTCTCCCTCCCTTTTTCCTTCCTACCTTCTTTCCCTCTGCTCTGCCTTCTTTCCAGCTCTTCCCTGTAATTCTCCTTCCCTTCCTCTCCTCTTTTTTCTAAAGAAAGAAATTACATTCTATCATTCTATCAAATTACATTTCTTCTAAGTAATAACATTTTTAAAAATCCAGAGTGGATGTGCAGGAAAAGTCTTATTTTCATCGTATATTTGGGAACTTGAATATCTTTCCAATGGTCATTAAACTAAAGCAATTAACCTGTCAACTACTTTTTTTAAAAAACTGCAAAATATCAATTGTTATAAAATGGTGAGAGAGAGAGAGAGAGAGAAAGATGGGGGGAGGAGATTTCCATTTCAGTGAGAGAGAGAGAGAGAGAGAGAGATGGGGGGAGGAGATTTCCAAATTGCTAATTGAACATAATTTTTTATTCTAGAGTTTAATCCACCGATTCTTACATGAAATAGTGTAAGGTTCATAATCCAGCCCATTTAGGGCATCAATCCTAACTGGAGATTTAGCTTCAAGCAAACTGTTGAAGGTATACCTCTCAATCTACTTCCTGAATGATAAGCAACTCTCCCTGCTTCTTGATCCCAGGGGATTCTTATCCTGATAGCAGCACTCAGGGACCCACTCCTGCCATCCACATGACAATGCCAGAACTCACAAGAAAGCCGAGGTGCCTCTTGCATTTACCAGCTGTGATGCTGAGCGCATTATACAGACAAATCAGGCCCCCAAAGTAATGTGTTTTCACCTCACAGCAGCCAGCGTTTGAGTTCAGGGAGAGAAAATGTGTATTAAGAGAGCAGGTTAAAAATCGACATTATCCCAGACTTTCATGAAATCAAAATTATGGCCATGATGCTAAGTTATTATAATGTATTTATTACCCGGATTGCTTTCATATTTAACCAATTTGGCCCATCTCAAGACCTGTTTTAAAATGCACCACCTTGCCCACCTTTCCCATTTTCATATGAAAAACAGGAAAGCAAAAACTAATTTACTCAGAGAGACACAGAGCCTGTTTGCCCGTTTATCTCTTACAGACCACCCCTCAGTCCAATGTTGACAGTACATGATATCCCATTAATCTGCCTAATGAAAATTTAACCAGTGTTATAAACAAATAATTGGCTATTATCCTCTCAAAGATCCCGAATAAATTACTTCTGCTTATTTTCCCCCCTCTCTCAGTGCTCAAAAGCTACCCCTTTCTGATGGATGTCATAGGGAGAGGGAAGAGAGAGTGAGCACATTCCTACTCCGGCTTCCTCAGTGGGGACTGCTGTCATTGTCACAGGCCCACTCTACTCTGGGAGCCTGGGGACTGACAGGAATGAGGGATTGGGGGAGGGACGGTGGGAAAGACAGTCCCCACCTGTGGGTCACTGGCTTGACCCACCTTTAGGGACCACTGCCTATATCTCTCATTATCTAGCTCTGCACTCTCCCCTCCCTCTTATCTGCCTCTGTCTTTCATTCTGCCTTCCATTATTTCTCCCTTTCCCCTGTTCTCCTCTCTGAATTCTTGGAAGATTCTGCATCTCCCATTCTTAATCCAGCCACATGCCCAATACCCCATTCACATAATCTTCTCACTGCTTTGCGTCATCATCGAAGTTTCCAAAATACAGGGCCTTCTTTAAAAGGGAGTGCCCAGTGCCAAGATGGTTGGCACACACGATGTTGAATAATTCAACTCAACTATTTGGATAAGGTACAGACCGTGTTCGTAGCATTATGTTGAATCAGACAAATGGATGGAATCTATTTTGAGCCATTATTGCTAAAAATCAGTCCCACCCCCACTGCTGCATGCCAAAGCCAGAATGGGTTGGCTCAGCGGTGGGATGTTCCTAGGGGAACTCTGAAGTAGAACTTAGGATAATGAGTTGCCTTTCTTGATGTAATCATTTATCTTCTCTACTAGATAGAACTTTTTTTTTGAGACCAGGATTGGGTCTTGTTCATCTACTCATCACTGTGTGACACATAGAAGCACTAATGTGCATGTGATGGGCATGTTCAAGGACAAGTCCTCTTAGGGGCAAAGGCAATAGAAGGTTGATGAGAGATAGGAACACTTCATTTTGTATAACGGGCTTCCTTTGCAAAATCCTTAGATTTCCTAAGATCTCCAGGGAGCCCCACAATTTATGCTGCAACCTGCAAAAAGTCCAGGGAAACGCCATTTGCATTCTGTATTAAATGTTTAGTAGAAATGCCATCCGTGTTCATCAAACAGTACAGACAAGCAGAGAAAGATAACCAATGTAGCTCGCAACCTTTGGAATGGAAAAATCATCTAAGAGGCTTATTAAATGCTGATCCCCAGGCCAGCCCTCAGAGTGTGGGTCAGGGGACTTAGGAATCTGTTCCAGAATCAAGTGATTCTGGATCAAGATCAAGATCAATGTCCAGATCAAGACATTCTGAGGCAGATGGCTGGCAGACAACTTACTAAGAAATGTGGCTCTAACGAAAGCATGGCACCCATTTTGGAATCACCTGGAACTTTGCATTCATCTGGGACCCCAAGTGATATCAGCAAGAGGTTACCATCTTCAGAGAAGTCTCCTTGGTTCAGTCTTGGACTGGAAGAGTGGAAGGCCGGAGATGTCACTACCCACCCTTGTTCCCCAGTGGGCTCTTCAGTTCCTGCTCCTTCAACACGAGTCTTCACAGCCCGTGCCATTGGCTTCCTCCAAGGGCCCTTTCAGCCCGCAGTTGGATCCTTGAGTCTGGAGCTTCAGAGCAAGATGAGGGCCAGAAATTCAGAACTTGAATTCAAGCAACAGTCTCAGTCAGCTGCCACTTTTCCCAACGTAGAGGTTTCCAGTAGAGAGTTGCTCCCATACAAGGTTGATAGGGTATCTTTCTCAGTGAAAAGGGAATCGCAGTAACCAACGTGGGTGTCTGTGCTTCTCACACACGTGGTCTCATTAGATCTTTGCAATAACCCTCTGAAGAGGCTGTACAGAACTCAATTTTTCCCATCCAAGCAGATGTGAGAGCTGAGGCCCAGAGCAGCTGGAGGAGAAGCTGCATCCGAGTTCTTAGATAAGAGAGCTGTGGGAGAGTCTGATGAAAATAACAGGGAAGGTAGGACTCCGGGGTGACCTTGGAAACAATGGGACATTGGGGTTCCCTTCCCAGACACTTGACCCAGTGTGGGTGGACATCGGTGGGTCTTCCAAGTCGGACTTTACCGTCTGTGCTGATGGTGACCTCCCAGGGATGGGACCTCAGTCTCACATCCCAGCATTAAGGCCCTATTTCTACGGGGGCAAAACTTACAAAGCAGAGTGGTTGGGACAATAATCACGGTCTGACCCCACAAATGGGTCCCCTACTCTCCCACCAGCTCGGTGAGAAGCAAAATTGCAAAACAGGTGTGATCTTCCAGGACAGAGGGCCTTTGGTGCCCTCAGACCTCACAGCTGGGATTGTAGCCCCACCCAGGCCCCATGGAGTTCTGCTCTGATGCCAGCCAGGGGCTGCAGGCACGGGCCTTCTCAGATGGGAGGGAAGATCCGAGAGAGACATTGGAGGGTTGTTTATAAACCTCTGAAGGTGTTTTATGGTTTGTAGAGCAGCTGATGAACAGAAGTATGTATTTGGCTCCATAGGAAAGATCCGGATTTCACCAGAAAACAGACAGTTTTCTCCATGGACCCAAAAAGCAATCAAAAAGATCTGATCTCTGAGAATCAGTTTAAATGTTTTAAATAAAATATAGCTTCATTTAGAAAAGAAAAAAGGAAGTAATTCTCTCCCGAGGAGTAAGCATTATGCGGTTCCCATGGGTATGAGCAAAGGGAGAAGTGGTGAGTCCGGGGGGCGTCTGCAGCCCTTTGGAGAGAAGCCCGAGGGACTGAGGATCCAGCTTCAGAGGCAGATGCAGCAGGCACCCCCCGAAAACGTCGTGATTGCGGGGTGACCAACACTCAGCCGGACGGAGGGCAACAGATGGGGCCGTAAGGAATTCAGCTCTCTCGCTGGCCGGATCAGAGCTCAGGGGACGGCCGGATCAGAGCTCGGGGGACGGCCTGCCCACTAGCAGCAGTTTTTTTCTGGCTAATTGGCTAGGCCCGTTGGTGCCTCTTGATATGTGGCCCGTCATTTGGGAACCATGTCTTAGATCTGGGACACATCTGCAATTGCCTCATGGGAACCCATCTTGGAGCATCACCCCAACCACCCAGTTCAGGCTGTGATCTGAATACTGGTAAAGGGATGATCTTTGGGATCGTTTTCCTTCTTGGACCAGAAAACTGTAAGCTTCACCAGTCAAGAGACAGAGAGAAAATTAGGTCAGAAGCAAAAGTCTACGTAGCTTTGGGAACATACTCTTCCAACATGCTGATAGCACAACAAATCCTGGTAACGGAGTCGAGAATTTTTGTGGTTTTCCAAATGCCAGCCACCCTTCTCAGTCCTCCCATGAGCGTTAACTCACTTCATTTTTACAGCAGCTTTGAGGTGGTACCTGTACATCCCCACTTTACATATGAGCAAGCTGAGGCACAGATGAAGTGATTGGACAGCACGTCATTAGCGGTGGGCGGGGCTGAACGTGGGCAATGGGGTTCTAGGACCCACGTGCTTAGCCCCTGCACTGCTCTGGGTTTTTGATCACTTTACACATCATCTTCTGTGAGTCTGTTCTAGAGCTTCCCTGGGAGAACCGGGCCTTTAGAAATGCCGGAGATAGTTTTTATCCTTCTCCGGCAGCAAAATGTCAAGTAAGCATCAGGGCGTTCAGTGATGGCCCAGAAACCACATGGCCTATCATATGTCACCCCTCCTAATTTATTTTTATGAGAGTAGTAAGTGGTATCAACATGTTATAAGTACGTATTTATATTTGTTAATTTAATTTATGCAAATGCCTCATTTATGTAAATCATACACAGACCCACCATCAGGATATCTTTAGCAAAATAGCATGATCAAGATATTTAGGGATCTGACATATATAATCAGAGAATGCAAATTATTTTTAGTGCACATTCTCTTTGACATTAAGTTCATAAAATGTCAACAGTCTGGTTTTACTAAAGCTTGCTTCAAACTATTCTGGTTGCGTTGGTCTTTCTTTCGCTCTTGCCCCATTTCCCTGCTTTTGGGATGGCCAGCTCAGGCCAGGGTCCCGCTGGGAGGGGCGAAATCTCAGCTGCAGGCACATTTGAAGCCCTGCTTTTTTGTTGCCTGCTGAGGGATGAGGTTACGGTGTGTAAACACAATACTGTATTTCATAGCTATCCCAGGGCTTTGGGCTTGATCCCACCATGATAGCGGTGTTCTCATTACCCATTCATGATGCCGCTGGGCAGTCGTCATGAATAATAAGCTTCTCCCTAAATCTGGACCATCCGTTCGGAGTTTCTGCCATGTTGCTTCAATGAGAGGTGTGATTTCTATTTCATTCCAAGGAAGAGACTCTGTATATGACTTTAGATACAGTTCTGGGACTCCAGAAATGCATTCATGCTGTGAGCCTTAAAAATATAAGGCAATGGGGTTCCAGGGTGGCTCAGTCAGTGAAGCGTCTGCCTTTGGCTCAGGTCATGATCCCGGGGTCCTGGGATCAAGCCTCATGTCAGGCTCTCTGCTCAGTGGAGAGCCAGCTTCTCCCTCTCTGTCTATCTCTTGTTCTGCCTGCTTATGTGCTCTCTTTCTCTCTCTCTGTGTGTGTGTGTGTGTGTGTGTGTGTGTGTGTGTATGCATCAAACAAATAAATAAAATCTTCAAAAAACAAATTATATATTTAAAGAAGGCATATAAAGTGGTAAAGAGTTGTAGGGATTGATGTTTGTGCCCATGCTCATAAGACAAAGAAATGGGTCTTGTGGGAGGAGGGGGGCGGGGGGAACCTCACATGATCTTCCGTGATCATAGCTCAGGACCCAGAACATTCAGCAACGTAGGCTCTCCTATCATGGAGCCCAGAAGAGCCAACCCTGCTTTTCACAGTGAAAGCCAACGATGTCATCTTCATGTAAAGTGAAATCGTATCATAGTAACCAGCTGTCTTCCCCCTACCCCCACATCCCACCCATGTTGCTTAGAAAAGCCATTGGCCGTCACAAAACAGGTAACTACATCTTTGTTTCTACCTGTGCCAGAGCCCGCCGAATGGCATTGCTCACGTGGGAAGCCTCCCAACGCCACCTCCGGGGCACGTACCTGTGGCCTTCCTTTGGTAGCTTATATTCAAGAACCGCGTTGGTTTTCTCTCCATGGAATCTTCACGTGTGTGATACATTTCTGTGGGTCATCCGGGTGCCTGGGCTTATATGTCAGTTTCAGGCACTCTGGAAGATTACTCTGATTTTGAGGTGCCCTTGGGATCCAGAAAACTTTTTTTGTAGACCATGTGGCCTGTGTTTTAGCCAGTCCCTCCCTGACAGAGCACCGGGCTTTGGAAACAATCTATGCAGCCAGTTTTGGGTAAATTGGATTATGGACAGAAATAATCCAAAATTAGATTTTTATCTCTCTTAAAATAAGCATTTTTTTTTTTTTAAATTTTCTCCTCATCATCATGTAAGCTGTTCATAGAGCAGTTTCCCAACCACCCTGGAGTTCCTGCTCTGGGGTGGAAGGTAGGCAGCTCTGGGCACATTTGCTGGTTTTTCACAGAAAACAACACAGTATTTATATTTTTCCAAAAGGAAAGAACACCTACATTTAACTCAGATCCTAAAAGAATCTCAAAATGGTCCACTTCATCCCCAGTGGATCCTACAGGTCAAGGTTGCAACGAGGGACAGCTCTTCCCACCGAGAAGCCTGAAAGCAGGCAGCTGGCATTTGCAGCACTTCATGGAGATAAATGGAATGTTCTGGATCACACCATCATGGCCTGAGGACCATGCAGCAGCCCTCCTTTAACTGCGGTTTCTCTTTCCACATCTTTACTCTCAGCCACCCGCTGTCAGGAAGCAGATGGCCTGCCTTCTGAGAAGGTCCAAGTGGCCTCCCTAGTCCCAGCGCCTGCAGCACTCCCCTCACTTCGCCTCATCCCTTGGCCATTTCAGCATCTCTCAGCATCGCTGGAAGAAGAAGAGGGAGGATAGAACAATGCATATTTTGAGAGAGAGAGAGAGAGAGAGAGAGAAAGAGACCACATTCACGTAACTTTTATGTTATTGTTTTATCAAGTTATTACACATACTGTTATAATTATTCCATTTTATTATTAGTTGTTCATCTCTTACTGTGCCCGATTTATCAATAAAACTTTATCACAGGTATGTGTGTTTAGGGGTGAATGTAGCATATAGAGGACTGAGTACTGTCTGACATTTCAGGCAAACCCTGGGGTCACGGAAGGTGTCCCTGGAGATAGAAAGGGCTACCATCTACAAAGTGACTAGGGAGTATTTGAAAGCTTGGTCTCTCAGTCAGAGAAAAAGGTCCTTGAATCTCAGCTGTCCCTTTCTTTTGTGCTTTTGTTTCTACTACCATTCCTGCTACCTGGAATTCCCTTCTCAACTCTTGACCAGCTTAGCTCCCACTTAATGCTGACCTTGGCCAAACGTCACCTTTGTGGAGACCCTTCCCTCCTTCCTTCCCTCCCCACCTGCCTCTCTTCCCTCTCTTCTTTTCTTCCCTCCTCCCTCCCTCTCTTCCTCCCTTCTTCCTTCCATCCTCCCTCCCTCCCTTCTTCCCTCCCTTTATCCTTTCTTCCCCCTTCTTTCCTCCCTCCCTTCCTTCCTTCCTTCCTTCCTTCCTTCCTTTCTTCCTTCCTTCTTTCCCTGGGCTCCCGGTAGTAAATAGACCATGAGCAGACATCACAGGGCACCATCCTGACCGCACTATTTTATAATTGCCCGTCTGGTGCTCCGCACTTAGGAGACATCTAATGAACACTTACTGAATGAGCGGATTAATGTTTCTATGCCTGTCTCCCCACACTCTGCCTGGGCTGTGCTTTCCTCAACAACACAGATGGGCTTAGCCATCTCTGGGTCCCTAGAGCCCTGCAAGTGTGTGGGGCAGAAAATACATCTCTGAGTGATGGAATGAGTTCTCTTAAGAAAGTAGCCAGAATCCCAGAGAGTGTTCATATATAGGATATTTTAGACAAAAAGCTTTATTTTTAGGGAAGGGAGGTGGGAAACAGAGCAGTTTTTTCCCTAAGAAACTTGGGATGCTGGACTTCAGCGAAACAGTACACTGAAGCAGGTGTACTTGGGGAGAAGAGCAACTGTGCCGGGACCGGTCCCCTACCGCAGCGGTGACCGCGGGTTATCGTCGTCAATAAACTCACACAGCATTTACTTTCAGCCTTATTATAACCTCCTTTGGGCTCTCCTCTTCAACAGAGGTCAAGAGATCAGGAAACAAATGGTATTCCGGAAAGCCAATTCTCTTTCCTGGGACCGGTCTTTAAAGATTAGGGAGTGAGTAAGGTCTTCTCTGCCTTTAGCCTCCGGCTCCTACCCTCTCCATGATTATTTTAGGGCCCCTTACAAATAAGTGAATGTTGTGATCCAGATCCAGGCCCTGTTATTATATACACAAGCGATTAAGTGTGTCCAGACCATTTTAATTCTGAGGAGACCTATTCCCTAACTCAAAATTAAAAACAACGACAACAACAACAACAAAAGACTAGTTCAAAATTTCCCCATTTGTTCTTCACAGCAGTTCATTTACGAACGGGGAGACTGCGTTCCCTGGTCTCAGCCTTCAGTAAAGCTGTGCTCAGGGAACGGGCAGCTCTCTCACTCCTTCTCTTTCCCTACTGATATATATATATATATATTTTAATTCAGAGAGCTTGCATCCTTCTTCTGCTAACCTTTTCACTGCAGGCTAAAGAGATATTTGGAACTTTTTAGATATATTGCCAATGTGAAATAATAAGAAGAGGCCATGTTGACATCAGTAAATGCCGGGGTTTTGTCCAAGTTATAAAACACTGGGCAGGGATTGTACAACTCAGAGCGGCATTACCCCGGGAGAGGGAGGTGCAGGGTCTAGTCCAAGCGCAGGTTTGCTCTCGACTTAATCCCCTCTGCAAGATGCCATTGCCTTCAAAGGCCTACCCTGCCTTGGACTTGACTAAGACTGTTGAACTCCCCTTGATGCAGAGGTGGGTGGCATCTAGCTAGGAGTTAGCCATTCGAATGGAAGGAAGGAAGGAAGGAAGGAAGGAAGGAAGGAAGGAAGGAAGGAAGGAAGGAGGGAGGAGGTGTTATATTTGCTTTCACCAGCCAGATAACAGGGCATCAGCAGCCCCCAAAGCCAGCAGTCGCCGGGCTGGTCTCATGGCTCTGCTGAGCCAGGCATTAACCCTTGTGTGGCGCGGTGGTTGTGAAATATTTTGAAAGTTATTTTTGACCAAATTCATATCAGCCTCAGACAGGAAAGGGGACCCAGTACATTCCCCAGGAAGAGGGTTCAAATGGTTTCTGCTGAAATTATAATCACTTCAATTCCAACAAGCTTCCTCCCTTAGAAAAGTCACAGTAGGGATGGCCAATCTGATCTAAGGACCCTTGGCGCTGGGGCTGGCGTCTCAGAATGCCTAGTCTCTATAAACCAGGGTTTCACTGTGTTGGTGAGACCAGGGACTCACCTCTGGATTCATGCAACTGTTCATTAATCTAGTCAGCTAGTTACTGAGTGCCTGCTGTGCATGAGGCACACGGTGGTGGGTGGGGGGAGGATATGACCTTGAAACATTCCCCACCTTTTGCAGGGGTTGCCAACCCTGGTCCACAGACTTATTTGCTTGCTTGAACTGCACAGTATTAAAAAAAAAAAAAACCAACCTTAAATATTTAAAAATCAGATTTTATTTTAAACTCAAGATTTCCAACCTGTTTTGAGGGAAAAAACCCCAAGAGCTCAGACACTCTGATGACATTGAGCCCACACTCACCCCTGCCCACAGGCCGCTGGGGCAGCCATGGAAGGAGACACCACGACCTCACCCCTCCCCGTTGTGCCACAGTCAAGTTCCCTCAAGTATGTCACAGAAATGTGTGGGCCAGCGGTGGAGAGGGAAGACAGTGGGGTAGAAGGCTGACTCTCCTCACTGTGTCCCTTCAGACAAGTTACTGAGTCTCCCTGTGCCTCAGTTTCTTCACCTGACAAATGAGGCCAATCTAGTCCTCATTACCCATGTTGCTGTCAGGCTGTTGTAAGATTAAAAAGAAGTGGTAAGAATAAAGCACTTATGGGCGCCGGGGTGGCTCAGTGGCTTAAGCCTCTGCCTTCAGCTCAGGTCATGATCTCAGGGTCCTGGGATCAAGACCCGCGTCGGGCTCTCTGCTCAGCGGGGAGCCTGCTTCCTCCTCTCTCTCTGCCTATTTGTGACCTCTCTGTCTGTCAAATAAATGAATAAAATCTTATAAAAGAAAAGAATAAAGCACTTAGAGCAAATCCTGGCACATAATAAATGCCCAATAAACGCGCCTGCCCCGAGGAAGACAGAACAGAAGGACAACTTGGACTTTGTCCTCAAGTAGCCATAAAATGTCAAGCAAGCATTTAGAAAACATCTTTGATGGCTTTCCTCTAGAGACTGGCTTCCTCGTGCTGCTCCCCGGGGACTAAACACAAGCAGCATTTGGGTACAGCCAGCTCTCAGGAGGACGTGGATTCTCTTCTCTTGACAGGACTGCCGATACCCTGAGTAGCCATGGTCCATCTGGCACCAGAAGAGAACCCAGAGGTCACCGTGAGCTGCCCGCTCCCCCAGAGCCAGACACCATCAGCAAAACCAGTTAGGAGGGAAAAAAAAAAAAACCTCCAGGAAAAGTACCCTGAATGAACAGTGTTGCACATCAACTAATCTGTGATTCATACATATTCAGAAGGAAAGTGAGTGAAAAACCGGCGTTTCAGACAGCTTTACATTTTCAAATTAAGTTAATAAAATAAGATTTCCAATGTAATGACAAATTAATTCTTCTTTTCATAAGTTTATTAAAATAAGCGTCCCCTATCTTCTAACTAGCGCTGACATATGCTTACATAGATACATCCCACCCAGTAACCTAATCTCCCAGCAATCTTGAAGCAATTAACTCCTTCTAATCTTGAGCTAACAAAGCCCACCATGCCACAGGCCCCTGAGAACACCCCTCTAGCTCTGCTCAGAGCATCGGGGCAGGGTGAACTCAAGTGGTCCAGAGTGGCGAACCTCGGAAACAACCAGATGAGTCATCACAGATCATAAGATCTTCATTAACTCCTTATTTCTCTGCTAATTAACACAAAAAGAGGGAGCTGAACGCCTGACAGGCAATGACTGACCCACTGCTTGGTGGTTAATGGAATGCAAATGACATCTAATGAGGGTCTTTCCTTGTAGTGTGGGCAGCTGTGGATTTTCAAGTGTTGGAGCGCCATGAAAAGAGCTTGCCTAATAATTTAAACTGCAGCTGAGTTTGTAATATAAAGTCCAGGCATTTATGTAAGTCCTACACATGGCAGAATTAACTTAAGCTGTTAACTGCAAGGGTTAGTTGAAAATGCCATAATTTAGATGGGAAAAATATAGCTCCAGGCCCTTCCAAATGAAGCATAATATTTGTTGATTATGTTATGTGATGCATTTTGGATTTTGTTTTCCTGTGACAGTGGAAAGCATATGATCAAAACATTGCTTTTTTGGTGGTTGATCCTGAGCATAGCCTTTGCAGTTCATTATAGTTTCAAAGTGTTGGCTGCAGAAACCAAATGTTTAGTATCTTAAGATTTAGCTTGGAATACAAGTTGAAAACCAGCCCAAATATGATTTGTGTGCTGTCAATAAAATGTTGATTCAATTAAGGGGACTTCAGTAGTGAGGTCAATAATGTAGCTCAAAGAAGGAATTTTATTGTCTATTATATATCTATTAGTGATAATTAAGTGATAGACTTATAAACAAGAGCATAAATTCTGAGAAGGTTTTTAATAAGATGCAGCTTAAGCGAGGAGGGAAGGACTCTCCTCAGTTAAAATTCCAAGGTTTCTTCTCAACCCAGATCTTTAAGAACCTTCCTTCTTTTCCTAAATTGAATTAGCAACTCGCTCATTGAAGAGACCTAGCAATACGAGTGTCAGTCCACACTCAAGTCTGGTCTACAGACACAAGCGCAGTTATTGTGATATTCACAAGAGCTGTCGCTCTACTCAATGGATTCTCTGAATTTGGACTATTATCCAGGCACATCCCACTCACGCACGTTTATTTATTTATTTTTTTAGAACTAGAACCTACTGGTGCATTTGAGTAGTTTGACTTTATATACTCTATAAATTTTCAAGTTTAATGACAAGCAGTGTTTCGCTTTCTAACAGGGAGAACCAGTGGGAAAGAAGAAATCGTGGGTCGTCAAAATTATTAACTGTTGCTTGACATTTGTAAGGAGTTTCTGGAAAGGTGATTTCCCCAAAATTGCAAACTTCTAAACCCTTTGGAGTATCAGAATCAGTTAAAGAGATCCTTTATTCTCCTTTTATATGCAATTTCTATTGAAGCCAGTCTTAAAAGGGGTGAATGTCCATATCCTTCTTCCCATTCTTTAGTTATGCCCAAAGGCCTTTATGGTAACTGCTCCTTCCTCCTGGAACTGTCTCTTCTGGATCTGCTGATGGCTCCCAATTCCCATTCAAGCAGGTCTCAGCTTAAACATCACCCTTCCAGGTCAGATGGTCATCTGAAGCAGCCCTCCCCATCACTCCCACACCATCAGCCAGCATACCTGCCTCCTTCTCTTCTCCACTTGTTTTTCTTGTCTCGTATCCCAACTGGACTTTAAGCTCCCAGACAGCAGGGAGCTTGCCTGTTGCTGCGTTTCCAGAAGATGGAAGAGTGCCTAGTCATACATAGTAGGTGCTCAGTGCGTGTCTACAGAATGAAGGTGGGAACAAAGGAACGTCGGGTGTGTCCTCCAGAATACAGGACTTTCCTCCTTGACCCTGCTCCTCTGTGTTCTCTGCCCTGTTGCCCTCTCCCCTCTTCTTCCCTTAGTAAAACCCTACTAATGGTTCATCAGGGTAAGGTGCTCTCTTCTTCATAGCCTTCCACAGTCCCCAAAAGTTAGAATTCAGATATCCATCCTCTCTGGGTTAGAACCTCTAGTTCACCAACTTATGATAGGTTACATGTCTTTCTCTGTCTTTGACTGCTCTGCGAGCTCATGAAGGCCAGAAGTCTTACCTAACTCTATGTTGAGTCTCTCTCACCAAGCACAGTGCTAGGTAATATGAAGTCTATTTCAAAAAGAAATGGACTGAACAATGAACGTATCCTTCTATTTTGAGGAGAAGGCCTTATCTTTCATCAGGAAACTCTAGTCTATGTAATCATTACAGAGAACCCTTTTGGAGATGTGGCTACTCAGAGGTCATGGCATACTTCATCTCTAATACCTATAACACTCTTCCAGGCATCCCCATTTTACAAATAAAGAAACTGAAGCTTCAGGAGATTAAGCAACATACCCACAGTGCTCAGGGAAGATAGAACAATGGTGGGATTAAAACACATTTTGAAATGAGGTCAAACATGAGGCTCCTTTTGTCAAACCTAACTATGTTTTGTTGAGCTTTAAGACTAAATCACTATTTCGTTGTCTTCTTGAGGGAAATTCTCTGAGGGTATTGGTTTCTGTATTGATTCTACACTGGTTTGGCAATGCAACAGAGAGCACGATTTACGGCTAGGAGCAGGCAGAGCTGATAAAATAAAGTCATTGGTGTGAGTATTATTTTAAAATATTATTTCCACAAACTTATATGCACCCCAACTTCTTATAAATGGGTTAGTAGGATAGAAAAAATAGAAGAGGAAGAGAGAGAAAAATGAAAGAGAAGAGAAAGATACCTACCAGTAGAATGTCAATAATTGCATGAGATCTTTGGAGGCCCTTAAAACTCGATCAAATACTATGACTTGGAGAAGTCTGCCTCATTGCCCCCATCTATAATAAGGCCTTCTTGGCGTCCGCCCCACACAGCTCTGTGGGGATCAAGAAGTGGGCGGGGAATGACATTTTAAGTAGAAACTGCCTTAGAAAGAACACTTTAAATGGGGATCCATAGTACCATTATGGTAACTTAGGTAGACCTTTTGAAAGCTTTCAAAAAGTCTTTGACACTGTTTTTAACCAACAAAGCAACAGAATTCCCAATGCAAAATCTATTTCCACTGCACACAGCTCTGGCATTCACACATCCTGGGGAAGGTGGCTTGGAGTCCTGAGAAAGAAGCCACCTCAGGTGACAGTCCAAGTCTGGCAGGTAAGCGAGGGTGAAGGATGATGGAGGCAAGGGTAGTTAGTAAAATTGTAGAAGACTTTGAGCTCTTTGCAGGGGACATCCATAAACATGGTGGACTTTGAAGGCTTGGGAAACCACATTTTTTTAAAAAAGATTTATTTATTTGGGTGGAGAGGGGCAGAAGGAGAGGGAAAGACAGAGTATTTCCAAAAGACTCCCTGCTGAGTGCAGAGCCTGCTGCAGGGCTCCCTCTCAGGACCACAATCAAGAGTCAGATGCTTAACTGACTGAGCCACCCTAGCACCCCGGGAAATCTCATTTGAGTCCACTTGAATGGAGCAGTATTAATGATCAGAGAAGCTCACTGTACCCACAGAGACTTGTGTTAGTCATTCATTGAGTCCTTTATTTGCAAACTGGTTAAAGGCACGAACCATGACCTACTTACTCTAGAGGAGATGTTCATGGATCCCAACCATGGTTGCCAATTTTCCTGCCAGCACAATTGGATGGGTCACCCAATTATACACACCAAATATGGAAATGTGAATCATATAGCATCGAAGCTCACAGTGCTTGAGGGAAAGGGAACTAAATATGTAAGGACTGATCTCTAGCAAACAAAAATTCTGACAATCGCTTTTTAAACGGTGGGCTGCCCAGAGAGTTGTGAAAATGGCAGAGGCTCAATATAAATCTTTTTCTCTTTGTATTGAAATGCAAACATCTTTGTGTATTTTATATACTTAGGATGTCACCAATTTTGGAGGTAATCTTTTAGGTTAAGTATGTTCCCACATTAAACTGATAATTATCTTTCCTTCTCTTCTTCTATCCCCCAGATACTCAACGCACTGGATTTTCACTTCATGTTTTATTTATGGGACAGAATTAATATGCAGATTCACAAAAACTTAAAAACTCATAATTATTCATAAAGGGCTTTAAGGTTATTTAGTACATTTTTATGAAACTTAGAGTGTGTGAGAACATATACTCAAAAGTTGTTGGAAGTCGACTGAGGTTAAGTCCTAGTATGAAGTGTAATCTGAAAATGATCAAAATCTTTGAATGAAATTATTTGTCATTATTCATAATCTATATTTAACTGAAGTAATGGGCACCAATATCCTTGTAAATGTATTCAAAACTGGCCTGGCAAGAGAGAAGATTTGCATATTCCAGGCAAACAATCGATGCTGGAAGAAAGTTCTAGTTAGGAATCTTTGAACACCAAGCAAATGTAAGAGAGGACAAAGATTTTTCTTATTTGGGGGCCATTTGTATGGTGCTATGTGCTTTCACAAATACACTCAAGCCTAGCAAAATTTAAGACCAATTGGAAATGGATATGTTTGATTTCTTCTGGAGTAAACAGGAAGAATGGAATGGCCATTGCTGATGAAGGTGACCATTACAGGCTTATGGAAGTAGCTGAAGAGCAAAGAGCATCTGTGAACAGCTGTGAGACCAAGGTCTTTGTTCCTTATCTGATGATGACTTAGGCTCTTCCATCAGCGCCAAATTAAGAACATTTTCATGGGGAGGGCGCCTTGCTAAATAAACTCTGGGGGAGTGGTCCAAAACCATCGATCAAGGGGCACGTGTCTTCTTGGGATGTTCACACTGGAAATATCTGGAAATGTTAGACAATCAAATGCAGAGAGTAAAAAGCACATTGGTGTTTAGGAAATTCCTCTGGAATGGAGAGGGCCAGGAAGAGGGTCTAGAAGAAACATGACCTTAGGTACTCAGACTTAGAATTGAATCACCGCTATGACACTCACCAGCTGGGTGACCTTGGGCTCCGAGTCTTGGTTGACTCATCTGTGGAGAGGAAGAAAAAGAGACAACATCTACATTCAAATAGCTACGAGATAAAATGGGATCATGAGTATAAAATATCTCATCCAGCCCCTGGCACATAGCAGGCACTGAAGAGATGTCAGCTCTTTTTATTATGCCATGTTACTTTGCTATTATTTACTATTATCCTTATTCCTTTATTAGTATTTTAACCTTAAGTGCACATATATGCTCTCACATAAAGATGTAGGTCTACAAATTCACTGTGATCTTTGCATTAAATGCAGAGATGGCTAAATGGGATGGGCGCCAGTCTCTATTATCACCCAGTTATTCCCGGTTGGCATGGCCGCTTTACTTTTGATTAGAGTCTGTCTTAAGGCAGCAGGATGATACTCTGGTTTTAAGTCTAGAAGACCAGGAGACCTGGTAACACCAGTTACACTACCATGTCAGAAAGAAAAGCATTTGGGAATTGAAGGGGAAGGGAAGCCAGTGAGAAAACCAGAAGGAGCCACTAGGAAGCCAGGAAAAGAGTTATGAGTTTCCCAGACAGGAGTTATGGAAGGGTGATTTTTCAAGGCCATTCCTCAATGAGGTTCTACAAACAGACAGTAGAGAAGAGACAAAGGGATTTTTCATCTTCAAATACTAGGGTCTAAACTCATGCTGCTAAGTGGCTATGCTGTAGCTCAGAAGGAGGAATGGCAGTAGTGAATTCATTTGTCTCTTTGTCAATTTCCCACAGCTTAATGGGGCAGTTCCTTAAAACTAAGATGGGACTAGCCTTCTCAAAAGTTAAAAAGAGTCAATCAAAAAAAAGTTGACTCCTGGTCTTCCAGACTTAAAACCAGAGTATCATCTTTGAGTCATTCATACACAGACAGCTCCTTGGACGTAGGTCTCCTACCTTCCTGCTTTCCCTCACCTCTATCCTGCTGCCCTAAGACAGACTCTCAAGTCCTGCCAAGACCCCCTGGCTGGGTGGGTGGGTGGGAAGGTGGGGTGGGTCCTCTGATCCCAGCTGCTGCCCACTGTGACTTTTAGAGCCCCTAATCCGACACACCACCTCCGTCAGGCTACTACTCTCTCCTCCACCAGGAACCCGCACAGCTCAAGTGGTTGATGCTAAAGTGTTGGGTTTTCAACCTGCTTTCATGACATCCAGCCGGCTGTCTCATCTCTCTGTCATGATGTTGTAATTTGTAGGCTCTAACTATAGCTTTTTGTATTTTCCATAAAAGCCAGAATGATGCTGGGTAAGAGGCAGGTCTAGACATGAAATGTCTATCTGAAGATTGTAGAACAAATTTTATGAAAATAATGTTTAATGTCACCTTCTACCTGAGTCCATTTTCCTTAAGAAAGATGGAAACACGAAAAAGAAAGACCAAAGCTCTCTTTAAGCATCATTCCTGATGCAGATCTCCCTGCCAAGATGACCACTTTCATAGCCGTGTGCGTGGTGGGGTTGGGAGCTGTGTTTCCTTCCCGCCTTCTTCTAGCCATTTGCACCATGTACATCTAACACACAGGTTTTTGGTGCAGCTGATGGGGAAAAATGTTTCCTCTTTCTACTAAAGCTAAACACTGTTGAGGTGATGGATTTCACGGTTTGAGCAACTTCCTGCCTGAAATTTGCTAAGTGTTGCTCACGTGTCCGTGTCCCCTGTGACCTTCCCTTTGGCTTTGCTGCTAATACAATACACATCCTGGCAGGAGGCCTTGCAATGCTCAGAACGTTAGCGAAATACATAGAACATTATAGAAAATGACAAAGGGATTTTTGTTGTTGTTTGCTTGTCTGGAGGGGTGGTTTTCCCATTTCAGATGCCATCACGGCACACGGCATAAAGCTCCAAGGATGCGAAGGCCTCGCCACCCCCCTGTGGCCTCGCCACCCCCTCTCTACCCCCCTCCCCTCAACATACTGTGAGAGGTGGCCAAAAGAGCTCGTGTTCCAGAGAAACCGCTTGTGCCCTGATGAAGTGCTCAATAATGTCGTGGCTGGGACCAGGGCTCGGAACCCCAGCATTGGCTGGCCTCTCTAACCAACAGCAGGGCCTTGGAATTTAATATACTTTCAAGTGAGTTTTAGTATGTGTGACATTTTTGAACTAAACATGAAGTTCAGCAGAATGTCAGTTTGGTGAGATAGTTCCCAAGAAGTGCCATCGTGTCTTGATGAGATCCTGATTTTGGAAGTAAGGCAGTAGTAGCTACCGCTCCACTTAAAGAGGCGAATTCCTCCATTTCCTTTGGAAGCACAGTCGTGAATAAATGTAGTTAAATGGAGAAGATCCTCGCCCCCCCCGCGACTGTCCAAACTTAAAGAGGACCCCACACCATTGGTTAAACTAAGTATAAAAATTACCCAGTACTTTTCCTATCAAAGGTGGTCAAGTTCCTTCGAGGGCCCCAGAGTTTCAACTTCCCCAAGGGAAGGAGAGTCAGTGATAATATCATTCCCTGAAAGTGTTGGGTTTCTGTTTATTTTCAACACAGGCAGCTGGCAAGTAAATTTATCCTCAGAAGGAGTGATCCTTTTAATGGCTCTATTTTGCCTGGGAAAAAATAACCCCTTTTCCCTTAGCCTCGGCTTCCCATTCCCCATTCCAGCTAATAGACTGGGAAAGAGTTCTCACCTGCATCAAGTCTGACTCATGGGTGGGGGCTGCTGGGATTGAGAGGGAATCTGGGGCCATCTGAGGCTCCGTGGAAACAAGCGCTGTGATTACTTTGCGATGCCTGGGGCCGTGATGGGTGAAGTCAGCTAAGGAAAGGGCTGAAAGGACGGCTCCTTTGTATTAGCCCTCGCTGCTAGTTACCATGAGATTCTTTTAGCTGATGAATTTTGGCATCCTTGAGCCCTTCTACTTTTTGGTCAGTGGATGACAGTGATCCTGTCCTTTCTGAATTTCTCTGGAAAGGACCTCTTAACAAGTGAGGGATCTGGAGATTTTAAGCACTACAGTGATCGTGAGAGAAATGACAGAACCGAGACAGAAAGAAGTTGTACTCAGGGCAGCTGGGAACAAAGTTCTCTCCCGTTTACTGGAAGTGGTAGGGCCTGCCCTTTCTATGCTCTCAGACCTCAGCTATTTTTAGGAAAACTCCTTTAAACTCCCTGTGTGTACTAAGTGAACTTATACTTAGCATTAGTGCAAATATCACTCCAAAGGTGGCCAGTAAAGGAATCACACAGGCTGGGTGCTAGAAAGGACTTTCTGAGACCCATAAAGACCTTTGGAATTAGATGCCTGGGCCGAGGCCTGGTGATCTGCATTTACAAACTCCCACAAGCAGGACCAACCACATAATTTATGAGGCCCAGAGCAAAATGAGAATTTGGAGCCCCTTGTTAATGTTAAATAAGGTTAGAACATTATTAAGAATTTTAAGGCTGTAACCGCAGATCATTACACCAAGCAGAGAGTCCTTCTAAGAGGAAGCTGCTCCCCCTCCCAAGGTTATTCTGATGTGCACTATAGTGTTGGAATCCTGAACTAAAATATCAGCCAGAAATACAGAGGGGCGATTATCCCGTTTTCCCATCCATCCCAAGTCATGGTGTTAGGGAAGTGAGAGAGGTGTCAAGCCAATCCCTCCCCCTTCAGACAGGGTACTAAAGGCCTGAAGTCCCCCAGCCCCACCCACAGCACCCCGTAAGAGCTCCACACCCTTAGCACTCACGCAGTCTCTGAAATCTCATCTCTCCCCTAAATATCCCCAAGTTGGTGACATGGAAAACTCATGGCTGTTTCCGTGAGATCCTCCCTGCTTCCTGACTCACTCAGCGATCTCTCCAAATAGCAGCATAAATCAAGCTTGCAGTTCTGAGGACCACTACTTACACACCAGTTCCCAACGGACATCTGGGGGACTAGCCCGTCCGGCTGCCCCCACGGAAACCACTCTCCACTCATCGTAGGCTCAGTGCTGCGCAAGGTTTGGAATTCAAGGCTCCAAACTGACCCCCTGTGATAACCATATCAGTTCCTAACAAGTAAGGTCTTCCATTATAGAAACAGTAGACAGAATTCTAAGACATCCAATGGTTCTTGTTTTTCAGCATATCTGACTTTTAATCCTCATTTCTTCTGTACTCTTTTTCTTTCTTTCTCTTTCTTCTTTCTTTCTCTTTCCCTTTTTTCTTTCTCTCTCTCTCTTTCCTTTCCTTCCTTCCTTCCTTCCTTCCTTCCTTCCTTCCTTCCTTCTCATTCCTAAGCACAAAGCTCAGATTTGGCCATCACCCTGCTTGCATTTCCTCAGTGCCACCCCAGTGCCTAGAGAATAAAATCTCTTCCTTAGTCTGGCATCTCAGATCCCATGCGATGGATGCCTTATGGAAGGAGACAGACAATAAACACATAAACAAAATAATTGCAAATTATGGTCTGAGCTATTTTTAAAAACCCAGCATGCCATGAGAATAATAAGAAGGGGGCAAGCAGTTGCTTTAGATACTGCGTGCAGAGATGTTCTCTTTGAGGAAGCCCACCAGTCCATGTTTTTTGGCTTGCAAGTGAAAAAAACTAACTCAAACTAGGTAAAGGAAAGAAGAAAGAAAGAAAGAAAGAAGGAAGGAAAGAAAGAAAGAAAGAAAAGAATGAGAGAGAAAGAGAGAGAGAGAGAGGAAGGAAGGGAGGGAGGAAGAAGAAAGGGAAGGGAAAAGGCATGGCTGCACCTAAGATCTTAATCAATGTCATTGGGAGGAATCTGCTTCTTGGTTCTGTACTGTTTCTTGCCTCCCCCTTCCTCTCTCCTACCACCACCACCAAGGCCACCCAGTCCTTCCCTGTGATGCCAAAGATAGCCCAAGCTCACATCCTACCAATTTAGCTGGGCCAGTGGAAAAAGAGTACCTCTTTCTCACTGGTTCCAGAAAGACTTAGAGGCTGACCTTCACTGGCTAGCCGTAAGTCACATGCCAGTTCCTAAACCAACTGCTGCGGCCAGAGCGAGATTATATGCCTTGGAACTTCTTGGAAAGGGTTAAGCCTCTTCCTCCAAAACCTCACCAACTAAGGGTAGGGCAGGTTGATTCCTCTAAAGGAAAATTTGGATTTCGCTATCAAAACAAGTGAGAAGAAATGCCCAGAAAACACACAATAGAGGTCCACTGAAGGAGATGACAATCTGAAATCTAATGAGAAAAAACTAGCCAGGTAAGAGTTGAGTGGGAACATTTCAGACAATGGGAGCTGCAGGAAAAATTGACACTTGAAAGAAACTAATAGAAGGTCATTGTATCTAAAGGGTGGTGAGCCAGGGCATCAGAGATTTGACATGAGTTTGGAGAACTCAGCAGGGGTTAGATCATTGGAACATCCTAGGCCAAGGGCACATCATGATTCTTACATACTGTGTGACAAATTTCTTTGGAGATCTTTTACCAGTCTCCTCTTATTTTGACTTACTAAATTTCTAAGATTCCAGCTACTCTGTTCCAAAAGGGACAGACTCTTTACCTTAAAAGTGGCAAAACATCACATCATTACGCTTGACTTGGAGATGCTTGATGATCAGTAACCAATTATTTAAGAAGCTTTAAGATGTAAAGAACCCATCAAGTTGTTACTGTTTAACCCAATTTAAGCCTCCAATCTGGTAAATTTCCACAAACATTCTACATGTATTACAAGCTGCTGAGATTTCTCAGATTCAATCAGGACAGAAGCATTTCATTTCCTGGGGAGATGGGAGTCTGCCTGTATTAGCTGTATTTAGAAAATTATTCAAAAACTTTGTAAGTCAGATCCAAAATTTATAAATCAAAATCCAAAATCTGGATTTTGAACATTTGCTATGACTTTAGCATCTCATCTGTTTAGTTCTTAATAGCTAGCCAGATTAGACTAAACTGCATGGCTACACATTAACGTGAATGGAAGGAGACTGACTTGACAACGTGTGTGTGGCTTTTTGTTTTTGTGGGGTTTTTTTTGTCACCAATCAGATCACACTTTTCTTATTAATAGAAAAACGCTTCTATTGAAAACAATGAGGAAAACAAGAGAGAACAAAGTTGTACATGACTGACAGCTGGTTGCCTTGGGAGCTGGCTGTTGTGACTGGGGACCGTTGGCACAAATCTGCGAGGCAGGGCAGGGCGGAGCTCAGCGACCTGCAAGCCGGCATCGCTTCCTTCGTATATTAGTACTTGTGCCCCATCCTGTTCCTACTGCGGGGCTTCTGCCAGTTTCCCTTCAGAGAAGGCACAAGCCCCATGAGCATTTATTACATTTTTTTGCTTTGTTTTGTTTTTTTGCCTTCACTAGAGATTGCTTTGGATTTTGTTGTTGTTATATTTGACATAACAGATGTTCTGGCATTTTTTTAAAGATTTCGTTTATTTATTTATTTATTTATTTATTTATTATTATTTTTTAATTATTTGAGAGAGAGAGTATGAACAAGCAGAGGGGCAGAGGGAGAGGGGCAAACAGGCTTCCCACTGAGCAGGGAGCCCAATATAGGGCTCGATCCCAGGACCCTGGGATCATGACCTGAGCTGAAGGCAGATGCTTAACCCACTGAGCCCACAGGTACCCCTGATTCTGGCATTTTTTCTACATAATACTACCGTGAGTCTCAAGTCAACCTTGACACCCTACACGATTTCTGTCAGTCTCTCTGAAATAATTTCTTCCGCCTTTGGAATTTTATCTTCAAGGAGGTCTTTTTCTCACTCTTTGTAAGGGTATCTAAAAAAAAAAGCCTCATAGAAAAGGACCTGTTTGCTCTTATGTTTTGTAACTTTGGAATTAATTGCTGTTGAGAGAGAATTGCCCCAATGCTAGAATCAGAGCCTCTGCACATCTACTGAAAGAGAATATAAACATTCCTTTTGATTTTCCCACTTCTGCCCCCAATTTATAAGCAGGACTCTGTAATGATAGATAGGAGATTCACTTAGGAATATTCCAGAGACAAGTTACAGGCCTGGTTTCAATCGAATGTGTCTGAGCCATAGTCATATGCCTAAAGCACTCTGTGCTCTTCTGGGAGAGTGAAGTTGAGAAGATCTTATTTAAGACTTTTCTAATTATTAGACTTGAGACTCTAGTCCTGGTTGTCCCGCAGAAAAGAAAGACCACCTGTCAGATGCACATTCAAGAATATTTATCCGAAGTAAGCCTAGTGGTTGACTGTCAGGACTGACATCCCCCAAAGCAGCCTAGATGTTATTGACAACTATGGCCACCTTTCTCGACTGCTCATGGTATGTTCCCCTGGCTCTTTGTCCTCACGTGCAGGTGAGGGCCCTTTGCTGTGTTTGCTCCCCTGTCACCAAAGAGAACAGTACAAGGAAAGTCTCCTGTAATGTGCTAAAAGCCTCAACAAAGGATGGTTAAACAAACAAAGATTGAGTTGCCTTTGAAGCTGACCTGGCCCTCTCCACTAATGGTGTGGCCAGCCGAAGGGCAAAATGGATGATCCTTAAGGATCAATTTCCTCCTCATCAGGTCATTACTCAGCACAAAAGATTCAAGGGCCACAGGTTAAATTCCAAACTCATTGTTCAGCTGTGCAATGAGACTACCTCATACTGTTTCCACCTGCGTCCTTCAGGATGTCCCTCAGTCACAGTGTCCCAGGGAGGGGCCCAGACACCCTCTTCCCGCCTCTGCTGTTACCACACCCCTTATCCCTAACGGTGGCTCTCTTTACCTTTGGCATTTATTGTTCACACCATTTTTCTTTTTATTGTATGATACCATTTATTTTTTTAGGCACTTACTGTAATGTTTTTTTCTTATTGTGTTATGTTAGTCACCGTAAAGTACATCATTAGTTTTTGACGTAGTGTTCCAAACTTCATTGCTTACCTGTGACACCCAGTGTTCTCTGCGATACGGGCCCTCCTCAGTACCCACCACCAGGCTCATCCACCCCCAACCCCTCCCCTCTAAAACCCTCAGTTTGCTTCTCGGCATCTGTAGTTTCTCATGGTTCATCTCCGCCTCTGATTACCCGCCCTTCACTTTTCCTTTCCTTCTCCTAATGTCCTCCATGTCATTCCTTACGTTCCACAAGTAAGTGAAACCAAATGATAATTGACTCTCTGCTTGACTTATTTCACTCAGCATAATCTCCTCCAGTCCCATCCATGCTGATACCAAAAGTTGGGTATTCATCCTGATGGCTGAGTAATATTCCATTGTGTACATGGATCATATCTTCTTTATCTGTTTGTCTGTTGAAGGACATATTGGCTCCTTCCACAGTTTGGCGATTGTGGCCATTGCTGCTATGAACATTGAGGTACATATGGCCCTTCTTTTCACTACATCTGTATCTTTGGGGTAAATATCCAGTAGTGCAATTGCAGAGTCATAGGGTAGCTCTATTTTTAATTTTTGAAGAATCTCCACATCATTTTCTAAAGCGGCTGCATCAACTTGCATTGCCTCCAAGATTATAAGAGGGTTCCCCTTTCTCCCCATCCTCTCCAGCACTTATTGTTTCCTGTCCTGTTAATTTTGGCCATTCTAGCTGGTGTAAGGTGGTATCTCAATGTGGTTTTGACTGAATTTCCCTGCTGGCTGATAATGATGAACATTTTTTCATCGTTCACACCATTTTATAGGTAATGTCTCTATGTTAAGATTCTTTGGCTTGCAAGTGACCAAAAATGCAAACCAAAATGACTTAGGCCAGGAAAAAAAAAAAAAGTCTTGTAACTGTTCTCGTTCAGTATAACTGTTCTCGTTCAGTGTAACTGTCCTCATTCAGTGTAACTGTCCTTGTAACTGAACAGAGTCCAGGAGGCTTGTTTATTTCAGGCAAGTCTTGATCCAGGATTCAAATGCTGTACCTGAAATCTAATTTTCCCCTGTCCATTTCTCTGTTCCATATCTTCAGTGTTGATTTCATTCTGTGGCTTCACCTGGGCATAAGTCAACAGACAGCAGCTCCCAGGACTCTGTCCTTCCAGCTTCCAGTGCAGTGGGAGATAGGAACACCTTGGTACCATACTCCCAGTCAAAATCTCACAGCCCGTGGACAGGGCAGTATGGGAAGTGGATTGACTTCTGTTCAGGCGTTGAGTAGGGGTGGAGTCAGATCTCCCAGAAGCATAAGGACCAAAGGGCTCGGGAAGGTGACTTGACTGAAGAAGGGAGAATGGATACTGTTAGCAGAGATGCAAATATGCCTTAAAGGTTTGTCTCCCTACCCAGTGAGAAGCTACCTTGAGGACAGGAATCTCAGCTGCTACTCTGCGCTCTCCCCACGGCTGAGCCCCATATGATACACTTAAGAGGTGTTTACCAATTGATTCATAATTACCCACAGACACTTTTTTGAGAAATATCACCGAAGTCAGAAATAATAAACATTTTTTAAACTGTGGCTACTCAAACTTTTGCCTTGATGACCTTTTCCTTTGGGCTGGCAGTGGCCATCCAGCTCATAGAGATTGTGACCATAGACATGAGCAATGTTTAGTCGCCACATGTTTTAACAGGTCCCAAGGATGCCAAAGCAGATGGCTTGGTGGGATGCCGGTGGCTCTCCAGGTGAAGTTTCATTTTACTACATGAAGTTTCCATGTCTCTGAGAATGGACTTTGTCTTGCTTCATATTGCCTTTAGACTGCTGGAGATCTGGCAGAGACCATGATCTCTGATTTGGGGAGAAGGACGCATTTATTCTATCATGAAAACCAGTTAGGAAGGGCCCGGGTACAGAGGAGGAAGTACTTTACTTGGGATTCTAGATGACAGAACAAAACTGTTTATTTCTTCTTTAGGAAAATATATCTGGACTAGGAAAACAAATAGACCTTGAGGAAACAGAGGTGAACAAGAAGAGAGATGGTGGTGGTCCCTACCCCTTGGACCTTAGAGGTGGATTGCAGGGAAACACACCTACCACATTACCAGTGACCAGCATGCTGCGCTCCCCTTTCCCCACTCTTTCTAGTCTCATGGTGATATAAGAGTACGTTATTTGATTCAGTGTGATTTCTTCTGCTAGGCTGTTTCATATGAGTCCCTATTTGTTGTAGTCTTGGATCCTTCCTGGGAGCAAAATGCTTACCTCCGTTACGGTGCTTTAGAAATATTAGAAATATTTGTTGATTGAAAAAAATGAATGAAAGAATGTCTTATTTTAGCTAAATCATGAGCCTATCTTATTTACTCGCAACATTGCACCTAAGCGGAAGTACAACATAATTGTTATTCTTTCATTATTGACATAAAGATAATAAAAGTTTACTTAACCTTCTCTAAGTGCTGATTCCTATATTCGAGATGGTTAGTCCCAAATATTTATATTATTAGAGTCTGTAGGACAGGACCTACAATTCTCTACCTCTAGGGTTTTTTTTTTTTTAATCTAATTTTAGAGGGAGGCAGAAGAACAGATTTTATTCTGTTCATTGCGCAGATCTTGCACAGGCCCTTTGTAAGCACCCGCCACCGCTCTAGGACCGGAGATACAGGGGGAACAGGACCAAGGCCCTGCTGTCATAAGCTAACAATTCTGAAGCCCCCTGTGCATGGGAAGTGTGTCAGTATGTGGGGGCGGGCGATGTTAGTTTCATAGGACAGCAGTTATGAATGACCCAAAACTTTGTGATTTTACCTCGTCACCATCCTGGAGGCCAGAAGTCTGAAATTGAGGAGTCAGCAGGGTTATTTCCTCAGGAACCTCTGAAGCAGAATCTGTCCCACACTCTCTTCTAGTTTCTGGTGGCTGCCAGTAACCCTCGATGGCCCTTGGGTGCTCGGCACATCGTTCTAAATTTGCTCCGTCTTCACATGACCTTCTCTTCCAAGTCTCTGTGTCTCTCATCTCCCCTCTCCCCTTTTTTTAATGATGCTAATCATTGAACTTAAGGCCCACTTCAAATCTAGGATGATTTTGTTGTGAGACTATATCACCGAAAAGACCTTATTTTCAAAGAAGGTCACTTTTGCAGAGACCTGGGTTAAGACACATCCTTTGGAGGGACACAATTCAAGCCATTTCAGGGAATCATGCTGAATGTTACCACACTTCCTCTTAATATTGATCCCTTGTCCAATGGCCCTGTGCTTGTTTTCTGACATTATGCCTTTCCTGGCCTCCTTCCTCCCTTAGCCTGATGCTCAGACTTTCTCTACCTCACACACACCAGCCATATTGGCTCTGGGTCCTGGTGCCCCCGTTTAGCCAGGTTCAGACAGAAGGGAGAGACCCCAGTGATCCAAGGTCAGCAACCACTGAATGAATGACTCTTAAAACTTTGCAAAATGAATGAGTGAAATAAAATTTCCACTGGAAGAAATCATTTTGAGACATTAACCAGTGTGAAATGCTGTGGCTTCAGAGAAAAATAACTCAAAACATTTTAGCAGAGAAGGACTAGTTTCCGGTGGATTATTTGACACTCTGCTACATTTATAAGTTAAAAGAGAACAGACCAAATCTAGAGAATTATCCACAGTTGAGAAGTAGGAAGAGAGCTGTGATCAAATTTCTGAGGCTGACCAAGACTCGAGACTGAGATGTCAGATAAATTAGGCACCCACATCAGCTTTGGACCTCTCACCTAATTTAGAGAAGTGATATTCACAAACATTGTCAATATTTCTGAGTTTACAATCACACCTTTGACTGTTGACTTAAAGCATCTAGTTTGGTTCAGGCCACTGGTGATGTTTACACTTTGGAATCTATTATGCATAGAAAAATTAGGGATTATCTTTGACCTGGGTACCACATATTCTTATGCAAAACTAAGTAGGGTTATTTATTCATTTAATCAATTCCATATGTTTGCTATCATCATCACCATGTAGAGCAGATCTGATTTCTGCTGAGGTCAAACCAACATCGTCCTGTGCATGGAGAGGGTAGGTCTGACTGTGAACACAGATATCCTGGTTGGCATTCACATAGCGTTCAGCCTTCCTGACTTTTGCCACACAATGGCATCATTTTTTCCCGAGAGGTCATCTGCATTCAAAGACAGAATCATGAGAAATTTTCTTCCTTGTGAAAGTAAAACTCAGAGCCTAATATGCAGGAAAAATTTGACTTTGCATTTGCTTTTAGCTCAATGTGGGGTATGTGGACGATGAGAAAAGGCCAGAGAGTATTGCAACAGGTGGAAAGTGTCCCAGAGAGATTGCATTTAATTTTATAATATCACACTGTCCTCTGGCAATGAAATAAGTTCTGTGATGCAAAGATGAATTGTTTACCTATTTAGCCCGAAAGGAGCACACGCGCGCGCACACACACACACACACACACACACACACACACACACAATGTGTGCACAATATGTGGTACTTTTAAGGGTGGAGGGGATCTGAAGGAAGAGCCGTTGATTCTGTGGGGTTGAGGCTGGAAGAGAATTGAGGGAGAAAACACAAGGCAAACTTCGAGTCTTAGTGGACACATTCCACACAGAGGGGACTGCAGAAGCAAGGCAAAAAGGCGTGGAATTGCACGCTGTTCTCAGGTGCCGCTGAGGCTTCTGTGCGGCTGGGTGTGGGGCGCATGGAGCAGGACTGGGGGTGACGGGCCGGGCGGTGACTTGTTAAGGAACCGGAGAGGGGATATGATGGGTTGTGAAGGGATTTTTATGAAAAACTATGGATTTCAGGCTCTTTCCTGCATGAAGATAGAGAACCAGGAGAGACTTCAGAACAGAAATATAATATCAGGGCAATGCTTTAGAAAAATGACTCTAGGGGCACCATGGTGGTTCAGTTGGTTAAACATCTAACTCTTGTTTTGGGCTCAGGTCATGATCTCGGGGTCTTGAGATTGAGCCCCACATCAGGTTCCATGGTAGGTATGGACCTTGCTTAAGATTGTTTTTTTTTTTTTTTCCCCCTCTGCTCTTCCTCCTGTGAAGGAAGGAAGGAAGGAAGGAAGGAAGGAAGGAAGGAAGGAAGGAAGGAAGGAAGGAGAAAGAAAGAAAGAAAGAAAGAAAGAAAGAAAGAGAAAGAAGGAAGGAAGGAAGGAAGGAAGGAAGGAAGGAAGGAAGAAGGAAGGAAGGAAGGAAGGAAGGAAGGAAGGAAGGAAGGAAGGAAGGAAGGAAAGAAAAGAAAAGAAAGAAAAAAAACTCCGAAGAAGGGAGGATGACAGAATAGGGAGAGGATGGGAACGAATGATCTCACTCAGTCCTCCAGGAGTTTGGGAAGTATGTAGGAAAAGACTGGGATAGAGATGGAGACATGATGGGTTTGAACCTGGGGCCAAAGTTCGTCTGCGTGAGGGGACTCAGGACCCCAGGTCCAGCAAGCAGGGACACGCAGCTCTGGGACTCAGCAGCGACAGGCTCTGCCAGCTCCACCAGGGTCTCCTTGACCTTCATTCTACCTATTCATCAAATATTTATTTGGCATCCAGTATGCACCAGGCAGTCTCCTAGGCATGGGTGTTCCAAGATGAATAAAGAAGGAAGTCTCATGAAGCCCAAAGGAAATCTAGAAAAACTAAAGAAAGTGGTTTCTCTCTAGTGATTAAAGCTAAGCAGATTAAAGTAATCTTGAGATACCATTTTTTCTTTCTTTTTTAAAATATTTTATTGACAAAGAGAGACACAGCGGGAGAGAGAACACAAGCAGAAGGAGTGGGAAAGGGAGAAGCAGGCCTCCCGCTGAGCTGGGAGCCCATGCTGGGCTCAGTCCCAGGACTCCGGGATCATGACCCGCGCTGAAGGCAGAGGCTTAACCACTGAGCCACCCAGGCACCTGAGATGACATTTTCTAACTATTCAGGTAGTTTTTAAAATTTTTCCAAATGGCATTACCCTAACGGTGACCAGCTGCACCTGAGCCGTGTGCTCATTCGTCACCAGCTGTGTCACATATCAGTAGAGCCTTTACCCCATAACAACCATCCGCCAGCCTGCCCAGCACTCCATGTACATTCTTGTGCGTTTGGGAACTTCTTAGCTCATGGGACCTGTTTCTTAAGCAGACAGCAGACACTTTGCCCCCATCTCACTTTGATTCCCCTGCAGATAGTCGAACCTGGGTCTGGGCTCATCCAGCCTCCGAAACTGATCACCTGAGGCGGGGTGCCTACACATCCATGTTACTGGCCAGAGGGTGGCAGCGGTGCTGGGTCAAGTCCAGGAGCAAAGCTGGCACTACAGGGGCGGCAGGCATAGTGGCGCTGGTCCCGCTGCAGGTGGGTTCCTGATGGCTGAGAAGCTGCGTGCTCAGGGGGGTTCAGAGGTCCGGCTCATAATGCCAAACAAATTGAAACAAGTGTCCAGTGTCTGGGAATGTCTCAGTCAACTGTGGTCTATCAATATCATGGGGTCTTAAGCAGCTCTTTAATTTTGAAAGCTGTGTTGAAGTATAGAAAATGTGGGCACCTGGGTGGCTCAGTGGGTTAAACCTCTGCCTTTGGCTCAGGTGATGATCTCAGGGTCCTGGGATCAAGTCCCACATGGGGCTCTCTGCTCAGCAGGGAGCCTGCTTCCTCCTCTCTCTCTGCCTGCCTCTCTGCCTACTTGTGATCTCTCTCTGTGTCAAATAAATAAATAAAATCTTTTAAAAAAAAGTATAGAAAAGGTGCCTCCATGATGGCAAAGTTAAATTTACTAGAACAAGAGGTGCACTCTCTGTAACACACACAATATGTGTCTATGGAAGGTTTTTTCAAAATAAGAAATTAGCTCTCTTGAGGCGGTAGACCTGTGAAGGCTGTATTTTTAATTAAAAAAAAAATCTTATTTAAAGACCCTCCCACCCCCACCCCCTTAGCCCCACACCTGCATTGGCAGGTGCTGCCCCTCCCCCCTAACCAGCAACTCAGCCTGGCCACCACTGTCTGCCCTGGAACTTTCAGGACTAGTCTCCCTGGGCCCTTTTCACCTACTTACTCATTTACCACAGGAGCTCAGATTCCCAGGCTTCCCTTCACCTCCCAGAACCTTCTACTGAGGGTCCTGTACCTGCGCTGGCTGACCCCAACCCTCCTGCTCCTCCTCAGCACCCTCCTCTTCCGCTGTGCCCCTTGGAACTCACGGTCGGCCATCCTAAGCACCCCTCGACATGCTTGATGTGTCCCCGAACTCCTCTGACGTTCTTGCTCTGACTTAAGCTCAGCCTGAGGATGCAAATCTCCTGCATCTTCTCAAATAGGGACTTCTTCCACAGACTTCAGACCCGTGGCCCTTGAACAGGTCAGTTGGTAGAAGAGGTGGGGAGGGTGGGGTCAATTCTCTACTGATTGCTTCTATTTTATTAGCAGTTGAAAGTGAGAAAGGGGGGATGTGTGAGAGGTTTGAGGAGAGGAGAATGTGATGGGAGGGGCGGACCTTCTCAAATGCTCAGCGGACATGTAGCTTTGCGCATGCGTGCACATGCGCACACGCGCCGAATTTTCACTATTTCAGGGGATCTTCGGAATCCTTCATATCCGGGGTCTCTGAGAACTAAGATTAAGAATCTCTTTCCTGGAGGGAAAAAAGACCAGTCACGAGAGTTCACGTAGTAAAAGAGCAAAAAGAAGCCTAACAGGGAAACAAGCAAACGTAAACTTATGATGCAGGTATTGTATCATGCAACTTAAATTGATAAAAATGAAAGTATGTGAAAGGTAAAGTCTCTGATGGGGTTAAAAAAATCCAGCTGTCTCCTTTTATGACACATATGCCATTATTTCTCTACTCTCCCAAAAAACTATAGTTTGTTTAAAAACAAAAATAGAAGTAAAAATGTAGTGAGCAAATATAAACTATAATAAAGCAAAGATAAAAATTTTAGTCTCGAAATACAGTTCAAACCAAAAAAATTAACCAGGGCCATTCTACGTCGCAGTCCTCAATGTATCTTCTGAATTCCATTTTCCCCCCAAAAAACAGGCATCCTTTACTAGGTAAATAAGAAAAATAATATTTAAAGCCTTTGTATTTTGCAAAATACCTTCATGACTTATTTAAAGCTACAACACACAGTAAAGGTATACCAGTTGTGCACCTTTAAATGTTAAAAATTAAAATATAGAGAACATAACATATTAAAATAAATAAATAAATACACTAATTATTGGATTAGGTATTTTTTGTATGCTGGGTTTTCTTTTCCAGGTAAAGGAGGACTTTTGGGGAAAAGAAGCTAGATGAAGTAAACGGCATAGGTGATATTTTGTCTGTGTTTTAAGAGTTGAATAGGGACCCCCAAAAAAAGTCTTCCCTGTATACTTTCAATTTTAGTATAGGAGCTGCCCATGCAAGTACTTAACATACCGCTCTTGGTCCTTGTCTGATAAAACACATTAAAAACCAATGAAAGAGTATTTAAATAACAAGCTAGAGTTGAATCTACAGGAGTCGAATCTACAGCCATAAATCTAGTATCCTAAACACAGAAACAGCACAATAAAATCTAATTTAAAATATATATTTTAATGTGTAGAAGATGTATTGGGAAAATATGCAGTAAGATGTTAATAGGCATGATCTCCGAGTGATGTGATTACTGGAGGAAGCTTTTTTCTTAATTTTCCTTATGGTGTCAAGTTTTTTGGGGTTTTGTTTTGTTTTGTTTTGTTTTTTTACAATTTTTAGGTCATTTTTATGATCAGAAATAAAAACTAGGCTTCAGCAGCTAGAGGACATTCCTTAATATCTCTCTTCTCCATTCAGGATCCTTCAGTACTAACTTTTTTCTTTCAACACCAGGAATTGTGTGAAAGTCGTATGGAAATTTTTGCCAACACACCTGCACTGGAGGGCTTAAGTTGTTTTCCAGTTTATTTTTCTCTTTGTGGCGTGTCCAGTTGTATTTGGAAAATTTTTCCCTTTCTTCTGATGCAGAAATTACTAAAAGATGCCAATTTCATGGGACTGCTCTCCCTTTCTGTATCCCAGGCAGACTATTTCAAAACTATAAATAGCTCACTAAAAGAGGAACCCTGCTTTTGAATCATCAGGCGACATGCAGGTGGACGCTGAGTTCCAAGCCTAGGGAAAATTCTCGTGGGTGAAGGAGTTCTGCAGGGTATCATATGGCATAACCAATAGTGTAAGAAAATTCCAGAGACTGAGGAAATGGTAAGGAGAGGAAAGAACTGAGAATTCTCCTCCTCGTACTTGGTTCCTTTGTGGCCAGTCTTTATCAGAAGAAAAGAACAGGTGCAGGGGGAGTGGCCCCTCAGAATATACTGGTTGTATTCAACATCTTTTCACCCAGCACCAGTGAAAGGAACTGGATGCAGGGCGAATTCAAAAGCAGGAAGAAAATAACATGATAGAGTATTTCTCAAAAGATTTCAGAACAAAGGTCCTCCCTTCTCGCTCCTCCCAAGCAGGAACCATCAATTATAGGTGGACATTCAGAAAGTAAGCACTTCTTAATTCAAATTAATTTTTACCAAGTTGGCCATGACGATTTCGGGGTATTTAGTATGGAACTACAACTGATTACAGCCAAAAGGTGCAAAGAAATGTTTCATACTTCTTCATAATAAACAGTTGGTGTGCTCCTACTGCCCTGCCGTTTCAAAGACAGCTTTACCTGTAGATAGATCCTGGAAGATGTGGCAGAACTTGATGGACAAAACCATCACGTGTGCTTTATACATAGCAGCAGGTACTGTGTGGTGCACAGGTGGTGTGTCTATCTCAATCAGCCCTTCACTTCTCATACAACATGTGTCTCATCATCACCAGTTGTAACCAACTCAGCTAAATAGTTCAGTGGTTCCCAACTTTCTCAAACACAAGGGCACTGTTTTTTAAAGTCCAAAAACCTTCTTCCATATAATATTATGTAGTTGTAATTTTCTTACAACTTCTTTGAAAAGGAATACAAAAGTAAAAGCTACTCTGAGTTTGATAATAATTTGAAATTCAGTACAAGCACATCTTTAGCTATTTCAAAGAAAATTTCCTTTGTCCAATACATAGTGATTTGGGGGTCTGTAGACAGTACTTTTAGCCAGTGTGGATTCGTGGACCCTTTCTGGTATTCCTGCGGCCATGCACAAGTCTGTGCTCTTGAAGAAACTTGGAGCAGCTAAATCCTTGTGGTAGTTATTAGTGCTACATCCCCTACATTCCTCTCCTGGGTAGAGGGTAAGACTGCACTTGCCTGACCCTTTGAATTACCCAGAACCCTATGACTTGCCTTGGATGATCAGATATGAGTGGGAGGAGACATGTGTAGCTTCCTGGCCGAAGCCTTTAAGCCAGTGTGCCGTTTCCCCCTCCCCTCTTCTTCTGACACTTACTAGCAAGTCTGTGGATGGTAGAGGTTCCATCAACCAGGCTCTGACAGAAGGACATGGAGGAAAGCCACCTCCAACCACGGTGGCCAAACTAAGATAATTATGGAGTTTTAGGTAGAAATGAACCTGTTTGTTTGCTTTAAGTAATTGAGGTGTTAAAACTGTTGGTTACCACAGCATACCTGGTTGACCCTGGCTTGCAGTCCCTTAGGATGGGTAGTTATTTGTTCTTTATGGGTATCTCCTCTAATCCAATATTTCAACCACTGATTGCAAAGTCATACGTCTTGCCTAGTTAGCCTGAGATCTTCCTGGTAATTTTCTATGGGCTCAAAGAATATCCCCCAAAGTATTTCCAGACCCTGATCTACCATCTCCTACATACAGTTCAGGAATTTTTTTCTCTTTAGAGACCTTCTACCTGAGCCAGAAACGATTTTCAGCTGCCAACTTAAGGACATTTTTTCTACTGGACAGAAAGGACATGGGGAGGAAATAATTCTCAACAATAATAAGACCTGCTGGACAGAATATGGAGGCCAGAGGAAAGAAGAGAATGCTCTGACAACTACGATGAGACTCAGGCAAGTTGGAGGAGAGGGGCTTGCCCTGCAATCAAGTTTTATCAAGAAGGATCTGAGCAACACCAGCCCTTCAAGTTCCATCAGTGGCCCCTGGGCTTCTCAGAATTTCTCTAGGCTGTTTCCTTTCACCCTTTACTCCCATTTTCCACTTGGTTAAAACTTCCAGATCTATCCTGGCAGGCCTGGCATTCTCTCCCCATTCACTCGGTAATGACATTAGCATTTCTAAAGCCCACTTTTACTTAAGACGTTTCTAATACTATTCACAACAGATTGAGGAGGGGCAGTTTCTTCCCACAAAGAAGCCCAATGGCTATCCACCCAGCACCACACAGTAGAATCTCCCAGGCAACTTTGGAAAACACCAGTGCTTATGTTCCACCCAAAATCAATTAGACGACATGCTCTAGGGGCACAGTTCTCTGGAAAAAAAAAAAAAAAAAAAAAAAAAACCTAGTGATATCAACATTTTGTTTAGTTGTCTGTAATCTTGGGGAATAATTGACATTAGCTCTGTGCCTGTGTATTTCCCATATTTGCAATTGAAGTGGTAGAAAGAATTCTGCTTCAGTTTCTGTCAAACAAGTCATCCCAAATTCATCACCAAATTCCTGGACTAAATCTCCCACTTGTATCTTATTTGGGTTCTCTTTTGTATTAAGTAGTCCTGCACAACAAACTGTCACAAACTCAGGGGCTCAAAAACAACATATACTTACTATTTCACAGTTTCTATGGGTCAGGTATCTAGGTCCTGTGTTCAGGATCCCAAAACAATGCAGTCAACATGTTGGTTGAGTTGTTTTCCTTTGTGGAGCTCAGAGTCTTCCTTCAAAGCTATGTATTAATGGCAGAATTCAGTTTCTTGCCACTGTATGTTTGAGGTCCTCATTTCTTGCAAGCTCTCCTCCAACAGCTGCTCTCAGCCCCTACAGACTACCACAGTGCCTTGACATTTGTCTCCTTCCCAGGCTTCCCTCAGCATGGTAGGTGATTTCTTCAAGTTCAAGAGCAAAATACTTCTTATAAGGCTTTCATCTGATTAAATCAGGCCCACCCAGGATAATCTTGCTTTTCATTAATTCAAAATCAAGTGATGAGAAATTTTGATTACATCTGGTAATTCCCCTCACCTCTGTTATAGTCCAGAGACCAGATGCAAATCATGGGTCTGGCTCACCCTTGGTGGGAAGGCGTTACAGATGGGCTGGCTTATTGGGGGTCATCTCATCTTAGCGTGTGTATGCTGTATCATTTTGGGAAATCACTGTAATTTTAGCATATTATCTTAATTTGTGATGGCTCAATCATCATCATCATCATCATCATTATTATCAACATTATCACTATTATCATATTCATCTATGAATGATGGAGAAAGTACTATCAAGACAGATCCTTCTTGTCCCTGGTCTGGTTCCTAGCCCCTACCTATTGCATTGGTTTATGGTCAACAGCTGTACATTTCTGGTTTATTTTCAGCCTGTTCCCAATTATGACCACCACTCTCCCGTCTTCTGCAAGTTCACATTTAAGATCTATGTGCAAGAATCAAAGTTGTTTCCTCCAACTAAGAAGAACTTGCTTGCCTGACGAGACCCCAACAGACTTCCCCAACTCCAGCTGATGTTAGACATCACTCTAAGCTCCGTAACACAGATCCTAAAATGATATTATCTCCTAAAATAATAAGAAGGTAGTGGTAACTAGTAGGCATGGAAAGTGGTAGAAATTAGCACTGGGAAGACCATGGAAGATTAGGAAAGATCTCAACGGGTGGGTTTCAGGCACTAAGTTATAAGAAGGATATTCTTCCTGGTTTCTTTTTCAGTCCAAGTTTTCCAACAAAATACAAAGCAAAGGGGGGAAATATGGGATACTGGTTATTAATTTGACACTTTAGCAGCAATCATGAGATAGATTGCAGCCATTTCTCTGTCTAGTAAATGAGCAGGCAGAGTGAGAACAAAGATAGAGCAGCGTGATCGAGATATTAGAATGCTAAAAAATTAACACCTGGAAGAATATTTTTTAGAAATTTCTCCTTTCCTGAGATTCAACATTGATATGTTTTTCTCATTTAGGTTCACTAAGTGATGTTTATTATTAATTCAAATTCTCAATATTGAAGGGGAGATATTTCCCATATGGTTGACATGCTGCTCTGTAGGTTCATAAATTTGGAGGAGTTTTGATTAACACTGACAGGAAACCCTTTGAAAACATATGGCTGTATATACATCATGTCATTTTTAATAAGATGACACATCCTTTGCTTTTCTCTAATAAGATGAGTTCAGTTGTATTTAAGAAACAATTTTTCTTTATGGGAAAGAAAAAATGAGTAAAAATAAACTATTTTGTTGCAGCAGACGCTGAAAGCATAGCAGATAGTTTGTGGGAATTAAAAAAAGAGTGCTATCTCCAGGCATTTTTTATAGACCCAATTAACATGTAAGCTTGGAGTGTTTTTTGACACCCCACGTTTTCTTCTTGGTGACTTTGGCCTGCGTTCCACCTGCATGGCTGAGGAAACATCTTTCTCATTTCCCGCAGTCCTGGCTGGTCAGTGTTACCACACCATTTTGTCTCCAGAAACATTCTTGTCCTTGGTAGCTTACATTTTCAGACAATTATCTTTGTTTCTTGGACTGATTCATTTCCATTTCCTCTGAAACCCATTGCAAAAAAATTCATTTTGAGAATTCTGAAATAAGCTATTTGAAGTATGTTTTGAAATATACCAAATATGGGAAGCAAATTGGCAACTTGAAGCAAGAATCTTTAAAAAAAAAAAAAGTCTATGCTTTTTGACCTAATAATTCCTCTTTTAGAAATCTACCATAAGGAAGTAATTTATATGTGAAGAGAAAGTTATTATCAAGGATGTTCATAATAGTATTATTTATTATAACCAAAAAATAAAAAAATGTAAATGCCCATAAAATGGAAGATGGTGAAATAAATGTTGATGATCCATTACAGATCATACACAGGCCACAGGATAATAATAACAAAAAAAAATCAAAGCTGAATTACTAGAGCATCCAATCCTAGTACTCAGTAAAATGTACACAATTAGATTTTTTAAAAGACTAAAAATTAATCAGCAGCACAAAACAAGGAAAGGGGTGTAAATTCATGTCATAAACTACTAAAGGTGGCAGCTAGAGAAAGAACAAATAAATCTAATGTGGCAGGACCAACCACGCTCCCACCCAGCCCTTTCAAAAGAGTATATTAGGTAAATACTGAGATGTCTCGTTAATACCTTTCAATTTGAAGAGAAACCTGAAGGAACAAGTGTATAGGTGACCTGGAGACAACTTATTTCAAATTTAATCACCTACAACCACTATGTGTCAGCAGGGGAGGGGAAGGGAGTTGGCAAGGCCTGCAGTTCCCACTGTGTCAGTTGGGGAAACAAGCTGAAGTATAGGAGACTTAACAGGACTGTGGAAGAGAGAGCAGAGCTAAGTTTCTCCTAGCAAGTGCTTCTTGCACCTCCTCATTCTACTCCTCAACACTGTTAGGCTGAGACAAAACAAAAAACAAGAAGAAAAAAAAAGGAGCAAAAAAAAAAAAAATAACCCACAGACAGACAGACACACACACACACACACACGCACATACACACACAAAAACCACAAACAAGAGTGCTCACAAATTCAGAGAACACAAATGGTCCCCCAAAAGTTGAGAAGGTTATAAAGAGGAAATCACCCACATCCTACTGTGGCAAAGACAAAATCTGGGCAACCACACAAATGTCTATTAGAAAAGATGGTACAAATTCTCAGCTATAACATGAATACATTTTGAGGATCTAACATAAATCATAATAAGTATAGTTGATGACTCTATTATATAATCAAAATTTTTCTGAGAGTAGAACTTAAATGTTCTCACCAAAGGGAGGAGGAGGAAGAGGAAGAGGAAAAGAGAAAAGAAGAAAGAGGAGGAGGAAGAGGAGAAGAAAAAGGAAAGAGAAAGAAAAAAAGAGAGAATGAAAGAAGAGAACATTGATGAGAAGTCCGGACTGAGAGAAAACATTGTATTTCAAGTGATTATAAGTTTCATGCTATAGAATTTAATAGAAAGTAAGTAGAACAAAACAGCAAAATGAGAATAAGAAAATGCATGAGAATAGAAAGATTGGAACAATAATTAAAACATTGAGAACTGGGAGTGCCTGGGTGATTCAGTCATTAAGCATCTGCCTTTGGCTCAGGTCATGATCGCAGGGTTCTGGGACGGAGTCCCATTTTGGGCTCCCTGTTCAGCAGCAGGCCCACTTCTCCCTCTCCCATTCCCCCTGCTTGTGTTTCCTTTTTGTTGTCTCTCTCTCTGTCAAATACATAAATAAAATCTTTTTAAAAAAATCAAGAACTAAACAACAACATTAGGATAAATTACAGTAGCAAGGAAAGAAATGCATGTAAATAAAAATTAAATTATTAGAATGGAGAAAATCTGGAGATCATTACTGTGAACTTGGAGAAAAAAACAAACAAAAAAAACAAAGACAGTAAAGCAATTAGAAAGAAGATGGAAGATAAACCAACATAAGGATAATTGGTATCCCTGAAGTGATCCTCCAAAAGAACAGAAAAAGTTCTTTCAAGATGTAACAGTGAAAAACAAAAGTCTTTGAAAGAAAAAAATGAAATCTGCATATTAAAAGGGCGTGCTAGGGTCTAGGGGGAAAAAAGTTGATGGGTGAGTCCAGGAGGAGCTGTGTGTGGTTAAAAAAGAAAACTCGGGGCGCCTGGGTGGCTCAGTTGGTTGGGCGACTGCCTTCGGCTCAGGTCATGATCCCGGAGACCCAGGATCGAGCCCCACATCGGGCTGCCTGCTCGGGAGGCCTGCTTCTCCCTCTCTCACTCCCCTTGCTTGTGTTCCCTCTCTGGCTGTGTTTCTCTCTGTCAAATAAATTAAAAAAACAAAACAAAACAAAACAAAAAAACAAGAATACAGAAGTCCTCCAGTGGTCAAGGAGGGAAAACAAGCCACCCGTAAAGGCAACTGTGATTTATAAAATATAAATTATAATTTATAATAAATTATATAATGTTATAAATTATCAATGTCAGAAGATAATGGGGAATTTTTATAAGATTCTAAGGAAAAGAAAATAATTTTCTAAAATGTTAAACCAAGACAATTTATTGTTTGACTATGAAGGTCACAGGCAGATATTCTCAACCAAGAAAATAAAGTCAGTGAAATAGAGCATCCATACCCCGTTCCTGAAAAGAATTTCCCTCAAAGAGCCAGCCAAGAGATTAATCAGTTACAGAATTGAGATGCAGAGAAGCCATGGTTAAAAAGACTGGAGACAAATCCTAAATCCAACTACATTAGAGGCCAAAGTCCAGGGTGAGAATTTAATTGTATGACAGAATGTATACATTATTCACCTGGAAAAAGTCTACAGAGCTATACCCAATGATATCGGGAGGGTTGGAGAGAGAGATGGGAAGAAATATAAAAGAACTAATTTAAATGGTAGATGAATAAAATGTTAGAGGACCTAATAACTATAACCACTTAATATTCTTCATAATACTCATTTTAAAATTTGGAGTGGTCATTTAGGAAACAATAACTGTTATGGTAGAGAAACATTAATCTGTGATTTAGATCTTACATTGATTCAACTTCTTTTTTTTTTGTTGTTAAAAATAAGTAAAATTTGTCTGCTGTGTGCTAAATCCAATATGCTCCCCTAGATTGGATGATAGAATGTCTGAAAAAAAGATAATAGTGGGAAAACTGGTAAAATGCAAGTAAAATGTGAATGTTAGATAATAGTACGGTCCCAATGTTGATTTTTTAGATGTTACAAATGCACCTGGTAATATCAAATGCCAATATTAGAGGAGTTTGGGTGAGGGGCATGTGGGAACTCCCTGTGTGATTTTTGTTACCTAAACCTAAATTAATTCCAATTCCAATATAAAATGTTTCTTTAAAATATGCATTATATCCACATGTCCATTTATCTATATCTTCATGAAAGATGAAAGTGAGGATAGTGTTTATCAAAATTTAACATGGGCTATTTCTAAGTCCTACAGGGTAATTGGCTATTTTTGTGATGTATACTTTCTGTATTGTTCAATGTTAGCAGTGTGAATATCACATACATCACTTGTGACATGGTATTTCATGAAAAAAAGATAAAATATAAACATAAAAGTCACAATTTTATTTTTAAAAGTATATTTATGAAAAGATAACTAGAAGGAATGCCCTTAAATTATTGCTAGTGTTTGATTCCGAGTTAGTAGCTTTTATTTACATATTTTCAGTTTTTATAATGGTTTAAACAATGAGTATCCATTTACAATAACCAAAAAATAAACATTACAGTTTCACTGTTATTCAATGAAGTTGGAACTGGCAGTTGGCAAGTCAACTGGAAAAGTTAATTAAAGCAGTGAATCATAAAATGTGATACATACATACCTTAAAGATTTAATTTTAACTTAAAACATATGGATGTTCATTCACTTGCCACTCTTTTGATGTTGGGCCAAGGCCCTTTCTTTGTGTCGAGGTCTGCTGATCTGAGTTCCCAGCGGTCTTTCTTCAAAACCACCCATAATGCATCATCCAGAAGTTCTAGTTTTTGCTTTCTTTAAGGCAGAGTAAGACATTAAAGACACTTGTAAAGCATTTTTCCTACATTTTTACCCTTCTCCCAGTTTTTTATGTGTGTTTTACATATACTTAATTTGATAGCAATTTATTATAACAACTTGTCATTACCAAATCTTTCATCAGTTTATATAAGTTATGTAAATGGTAAGCAGAGAATATCTGTATAAACAGTTGCTAGCGTAACTAGCTTGGGAGCACACTTGGCTGGCCGACTCTTGGTCATCACAACTGGTGGGAATAGCAGTGTGGGGACTTAACAGAAAGTAGCCTTAGGGTGCAGGCACTCAATGTGCTATGGGTGTCAAGAGGGAGGTTTAACGGAGGAAACCGAGACCCTTACCTCACCCAAAGAGTTGATGAAGTTGAGGGGCTCTATGAGTTGGAGAAACTCTATGAGAGTTTCTGTTGATAAAATAGCAGACTCTAATACAAGTCCTGCTACCTTCAGTGTAGCAGGAGGAGGCTACCATCAGGTTTCTTCTTGATCTTCTATTCTCTCCACTTCTTACAGTGGGTAGCAGTGATGCCCTCTAGGTACAGGTGAGTGCCAAATAGGTCATTTGGGTCTTTACTAGTTGGCCCTGCTCTGTAAGCTGATAATGGTACTTCCATTGCACACGTGAGAGCTGAAGCCCTAAGGAGGATCCGAGGCCTCTGGCTGCTGACTGACAGATCTAGGATTCATACTCACATCGATGTTCTCACTGCAAGTGCCCTGCTGTGATATTCTACCACAGTGGACTTCTTTAATAGGTACTGATGAAATAAGGATGGGCAGGGGCACCAAGAATGGTCATTTACAGGGGTTCCTGGGTGGCTCAGTTAAGCAGCTGACTCCTGAATTGGGTAACACTGATGAATCACAGACCTGTACCTCTGAAACAAATAATAGATTATATGTTAGTTAAAAAAAAAAAAAAAAAGCAGCCGACTCTTGACTTCAGCTCAGGTCATGATCTTGGGGTCCTGGGATGGAGCCCCATGTCAGTTCCATGCTCAGCAGGGGGTCTGCTTGAGGATTTTCTCTCTCCCTCTCCCTCTGCCCCCTACACTTCCCTGCTCACACTCACTGTCTCTCTCTAAAATAAATAAATAAAATATTTTTTAACGTCATTGACATTGTCAGTGTAGAGCAGCTTTGCTCTCCCATAATATCTGACAACATCTCCTTATGTAAAATACAGTGAGTGCTATGCCATATACCCCCCACCCATGTATTTGGAATAACTCATCTCCATCTTCCTGTTTGGGACCCACAAGGGATCCTGTTCTTTTTAAGACAACCTGGATGTTCTTAATTTCACAGGCACTGTCTATGGTTCCATCTTATATGATGAGCCTGAAGATGTTTGGTGAATACCTGCCCCTTTGGTAAACACCAAAGGAGCTACTCAAGGGTTTTCCTCCATTTGCAGCTCTGATCTCTTCTGCATCCCAGAACTTTTCTCTTTACCCTCTTATCAGCTTTTATTGATCTTTCAAAGATTTCACTCTTAATATTATCCTCCATAGTATTTCCTCCTCTTTAGAGCTATGCTCCTACAATGAGTTGCCTGAATTTGATCTCCATTCTCTCACTTTGTCTTCTCTCATCTCCATCATTGAAGATCATCAATGGCCACCATTTTTCCAAATAGACTGCTTTTCTACTCTCTTCTTTTTTGATCTCTCAGTAGCAAACAGTTGACACCTTTGACCACTCCTTCCTTCTTGAAATGCTCCTTCTCCAGAAATCCATGGCATCATATTTTCCAGGTTTTCCTCCCGTCCCACTAAACCCCCTTTGTCTCCTTCCCTGGCTTTTCTTCTGCTCAGGCTCTAGATGCTGAAGGACTCAAGGCTCTGTTCTATGCTCTAAGTCCACTGGCTTTTAAAACTGTCTATACTGATGGCTCCTACATTCATTTTTCCTGTCCCTTCCTTTCCTCTGAACTCTAGATGGATACTGAATATCTCCATTTGAATGTGTAACAGGCATTTCAAATGCAACTATACAAAATGAGCCCTTGATTACTCCCAGTCAGAATCTATTTACTACCCCATGTCTTGCCCAGTGGGTAAAAGACACCACAATTCGAAAGTTGCTCAAGTAAAATATCTGGATTACATCCTTGATTTCTCTCCTTTCTTCACCCTCAAATATTAGCTCATCAGCAAATTCTTTTAGTTCCATCTCCAAAATGCCAAACGAATCCCTGCCTTTCCCCATAACCAGAACTATGTTCATGTTCAGATCAATATCAGTCTCTCCTGGCTTAGTTCACTTAAAGCCTAAAGGTTGGGCCCAATATTATGGGATGTCTTGACATTTGATGAAACTGGAAGGGCCTCAAAAGACACAGCCACAATTTCCCCTCCCAGCTCTGCTCCCATGGATAAGATCTACCCAAACAACTCTCCTTGTTGAGGGGACCAAGCATCTCCTGCTTATCCTGGAGTGTGGCATGTGTTGGTCTTCCAGTCCACAGAATCATTTTAATCATTCCAATCACATCCCCTACAGGAACTAGGGGGAGCCATACCCTCTTGGTTTTACAAAGTCTGTCTGCCACAACCCTGTGAGGCCCTGCGCGGCATGTGGCGTCCTCCCCTCCCAGGCTGTGAGTACATGTGACTCATAAACTTTTCCCCCATCTGCCCAACGTTCCATGTCACGTGTGTCTGGCTATCCTGGTACCGATAAGGTAGGACTCACCAATGGTGCAAACAAGGGGTGCCTAAAACACCTGGTTGCCACCGAAATCTCGGTTCAGATGTTTTCTTAGAGGTCTCTCTTCAACCCCCTCTGTCCCTTGACATGCCTCTTGACACTGTCAGGATTATCTTATTTAGTGAGTTAGTTCCTGTTTGGTGTCCGGTACTTTTCACTAGAATGCAAGCTTCACACCCAACATCAGCAAATCCATCGGATCCACTTTGAATGTATCCTGTGGGTAGATACTCCTTCCCCGGGCCCCAGCCTTCATCTGAGCCCAAGGCAATCCACCTGTCACCTGGATGATTGACTCACATCCTCGTTGCTCTCCCTGTTTCTACCCTTGTCCACTGTTCTGTTCAGAGTATGCAGAGGGACCCTGTGAAAGTCTGAGATATCTCCTGCTGTTTCTCTATCCAACAGCCCCTTTCCCACTCCCTTGTGGCTCCCTCCCTGTTCAGAATCAATACCTGAGTCTTTCTAACCACGTACAAGTTCCACTCCAGCCAGACCCCATGCCTTTCCTGACCTCATCCTCTGCCATCTTCCCCTTTTTGTGCTCCCAGCACGCTGGTCTGCTTGCTGCCTACAGCTATGGACTTTATTTGTCCTCTTCCCCTACCTAGAAAACTCTCTCCTCACCAAAAAACATACCAAAACAAACAAACAAAAGAACTTTTCCCCCAGATACCCATATAGTGGTTTCCCACGTGCTTCTGCCCAACCATTACCCCATCAGAGAAGCCTATGGTTCCTACACTTTTCACTCCCTGTCCCTATCCTTCTTAACTTTATAACCACTTCTATTTTTGCCTCTTTGTTTATTCTCCACCTACCCTTGCAAGGTAGAAATAAGGGCTCTTTCTGGATCACTACTGTGTTCCCAGAGTCTAGGACCTCGATTAGGGGCTTGAAATATATGTGTTTAGTTAATAAGTGTGTATTGTGCTTACCTTTGTACTCCTAAGCCTCAAACAGCAGGTGGCACATAGTCACACAGTAGTTAATATTAATAACAATTTTAAAATAATTAGGCTTGCTAAAACTTACCTAGCCCTTGCCACGTGATGCCATCCTCAGCTGTAGATATATGTTATTATTTAGACCTCATGACAGCTCTATACGGTAAGCACTCCTATTATCCCTATTCACAGATTAGGGAAAAAAAAGTACAGAGAGGCTAGGTAAGTTGCTCCAAGTTACGTATCTAGTAAATGGAGTCATTAGAGTTCACAACCAGATGGACTAAATTTAGAGTGTGTGCTAATAACCATTTAAATATATGAACAACTTACAACATACAAGTCAATAACCTCTCTCCTTGTGACATCATCCTTAGGCCCATCAGTGCATGAGGATAAGATAGTTGTTGTCTGCTCTATTTATTAGTAGATAGCAATAGATCACAGGAGAAAAAACATTCACCAATATTATACTGTATTAAAGTACTACCTCAAACATCCACAAATGCGATGCTATGATTTAAGAAAAAAATTAAATAAAGATTATAATTTTAGTTGCTTACTTAACCCTCAGAAGGGTTAAAAGCCACTGATTTTCAAAAAGAAAACTTCTGTATCCTAATTTATGCATCTCTATCTATCACCTGTCAGTAGGAATGCAAAAGGTCACCTCAGACTGTACCAATAGGTGTTTCATAAGCTAAATGGTGATAAAGAATTAGATCAGCCAAAAGCCAACCCAGAAATGGAAATGAATATGCACTTTCAACGAGCCATTCCTCACAGGATATAAATTATAGCCACTCTAAGATATAGTAGGTGTTCACTCAAGTTTCTCCGTGGGCTTTCACAGCCCTCAGACTATTAAGATTGAAGTAAAAGCTAATAAAAGTCCAGGAACAAATTTGAAAAGGTATCGGTGCCAAGAGATTAATTCAAGGTTGGTGGGGTTTTTTTGCCTTTTTGTTTTTGCTTTTGCCTTTTTTTCTTTTCTTTTCTTTTCTTTTTTTTATTTAAGAAAGTACCCTCCACCTTGAATGATTTTGGAATGAAAGAGGAGCATCATTGCACATCTGGTCTTCGGGAATGCCCTGATGCAGAATAAGAGCCGGGTCCTTTGAGCTCCCCCACCTTCTCCCATGGGGGAGAAGGAGAGCGGGGGCGGGGGGGTTGCCGCTCTCTGTTACTGGCTCTTGGCAGCAGGTAAAACACAGCTTAAGTGTCCTTCCACCCCCGGTGAGGCTCTGCAGCCTGCAGTCCACCTGGAAAATCTATTTTGCAAACACATTGGGGCACACAGAGGCAAGAGCACAAGGCAACTGTTTTGACCTACAGGCCTGAAGAATATTAGCACATTTGGTCCGGAGACCAAAGGCCGTGAAGGGTTGAGACGGTTGCTGAGATCATTCCAGCCAAAGGCAACAGTCCTCCAGAATTCTGACTAACACCCACCAAAACCCAAAAAGTTATGAGAAAAAGGCGATATCTTGACCAGCCTAATGGACACTATGTATGTTGGCCGACTTCGCTAGAAACTCTAGGGAAAAACAGACTCAGGGTGCCTTGTCCAAGGACCTAAAGGTTACTAGACTTGCAGCTCTGAGTGGTTGGGATGAAGCCCAGTGGAGGCGGCTGAGGCTCCATAGGCCCCTTTGCTGTGAGTAAAGGTTGACATTAAAGTCGAACCCGGCCAGAAGGGTCACGTCATACCTCGGAGCCGGGCAGGTCACCCCAACTAACAAATGAAGCTTCAGTGAGAGGCAAAGCTCAGCAATTCTCACCTCATTCTTTTCCAACATATAACAAATGTTCCAACCTGACGTGACATTTAAACCTCACAGTGCACTCATCCGGGAACACAAATGCAGCCTCCTGAGAGGTCGGCTTTGCACTTTCAGAACCCAGTTGGCTTACAACAGAAAGAAGCCCTAGTCACGATTCCTCCAGCCCCAAACTTGGTTCTGTTCAAGTCTGAGGGAATTCACTGGCGCTCTCCACGTGCCTCGTGGATGATCAGGACAGGCTCAGGAAATGTTGCCCGTGTTTAAAATAGACTAAAAACAAATCCAAAACCTGGTTTAAAGGGTAGATGACTCTAAATTTAAAATCTGGATGACATTCTGAAATTCTGACCCGGCAGCTCAGAATTCCAACTCTATGCTAATCTAATGACGGAGAAGGGAACTGCCTCAGTAGGCCTCCCGATGGATCTAGAAATCTCCTGTTCCCAGCAGATATGATCGGACAGGAGCTCCTGCTCTCTGTGTGTGAACCCTGAGACTGGAGCCAATGCCAGGCAAGTCCGGTTCAGGGGACACGTGTCAGTGTTCCCTGCATGCCACATCTCCCCAGCCCACCTGTTTCTAGGGCAACCGTAGTGGAGGGTTACATGCCTGTTGCAGTGTTTCATGTCCCATGTGTCCGGGAAGGCCACTCAGACACCAGGAGGCACAATCCAGAGCTACAGGGATCCTAAAATCCCTAGGAGCTACCCTCAGCCACTGAGACACAGAGCATCTGCGGATAAATGTCCCAGCTTCACCCATCCCCAAGTCCAGGAAATTGTGTAGAAATTCTCCATCCTACATGGTTCCTCTAAGGGGATCCTGCAGGACTTCCCAGCTGCCCACAGCAACCCCAGCTCATCACTGCAACACATACTGGCTTTTCTCCCTGTCTCGTTTCCCTCTCCCCTACTTCTACTTTCTGGGGTTCCTCCCATCAAATAAATTACTTGTACTTCAGTCCTGGTCTCAGGCTCTGCTTTCAAGGGAAGCCAAAGTGGGTGTCAGCCAAAAGAGGGCACGTGGGAAAACAAGCACACACACGCATGCACACAGTCTCTTAGACCTAACAGCATGTAGTCCTAAGAAACATTTCTGTCCTGTGAGCCAACATAGCCCCTTCCCTTTTGCTGTTTCACTTAAGGCACTTGGCATTAGCTTTTCACCACTTGGAGCTGCAGAAGTCCCCCCAAAAGACAAGCAGTTGGACATCTCACACAAATAATTACAATGACACACTCCATACGTCTGACACTTGGTTATAGTGTGAAGCCGGACACATAATAGACTTCATGTGTATGCATCAAATAAAAGAAGCTCTATTGTGTTGTTTTACTTCCCTCACTGGGAAAAGACAAAAGGAAGGCTTGGCATTTTTTTATATATCGTATAGAGAGGGCTATGGCCACTCCCCTCAGCCCCCAGCGCCTTCAGTCATCCTAGCATCCTCCAGAAATCTCCAGGGCCCTCCAAGATCCTGCAAGGAAAAGGTTAACAGCTGGCACAGCAGAAGCTCTAGGGCAGGATCTGTTCTCATTGGTCAGCTCCGGCCTTGCTGATTGTATAATATTTGGAATATTACCCTTGCATAAGGCCTAATATTTTCACTCCCTGTGCTCTTTTAAAATTAATCCTCATAAAGCTCAAAAGTAATGCAGCACAAACTCCTTAACACAAAAGAGATGTTTTCCCCCACCCCAGACCTACCACACTGCTAAAAATTCACAGGAAACAGCTTTCTAGATCATTTCTGCATGAATATTAATACTAGTACAATGCGCCTGCAGATGTAGTCTTGGGCTTTTCATCTGGCCACATGATTCACTGAGAAATCAACCGATCTGCAAAACTTTTCCCTCCTTCCTTAATGCAGCTCCTCTCATGAACGGTAATGTGTGATTCCTTCCAATTTTCTTTACCACACAGCTGGTGCTGTTCAATGGATTTTTTGGCACAAGAGAAACTCCCATCTGTGTCCCAAGTCCAAAATCGAGAAGTTTCAGAGTTTATTATTTTTTTTCATGCATTTTCTTTTCTTCATTGTTGTCTTTAGTTTTCAGAGATGAGGTAGTTCTTGGACTTTTAAGAGTCAAATCTCATCATTGGCTCTTTGGAGGCAAGCCAGTGTATTTCCTCCTTACAGTATAGGGCAATAGAGGGGTTCCAAGTCCAGTGACCACAGCCATACCCCGGGGAGAAGTCTACAACAGGTGTGTCTGGGGATGGAAGAGAACACACGGCACGTCCCAAGTATGCTTCTAGAAAGCCTTGCCTTGAGAGAATCCGGAAGAAAACTTCTCTTGCATTATCATCATCCACAGTCAAGGTACAGGGAGAAGCAGTAGAAGACTAGCAACATTTTAGAAATTTCCGCTGAGAGAAGAACCGGGTCTCATCATCAAGGGCAGGAGAACCTGCTGAGAAAAACGTTCTGCAAGAGATTTTGCAGAAAGTAGAGAAGGGGGAGAGGAAGGAAACAGGAAGCCGCGGTGGTGTTGAAATGGATCTCAATTTCAGATGAGATGACACCACATGTTCCCTGGCTCTGTTTTTTCTCACCATCATCCTTCCCCTCAGAAAGAACCTTTTCTTCCCAGAACCCTCTTGTAGTTTCCTGCCCCTGCTGTAACGAATGACCCCTCTTTGGTGGCTTAAAACAACAGTGGTTTCTTCTCTCCCAGTTCTGGAGATGGGAAGTCTGAAATCAGCATCACTGGACTAAAGTCAAGGTATCCAAGGGGGCGCACTCTCTTCAAAGGCTCTGGGGAAGGTTCCCTTCTTGTTTCTTGCAGCTTCTGGTGACTGCCAGGATTCCTTGTGTCCCCATCACTCCTGCCCCTGAAGTCCCAGTGCCTCCTCCTCTCCTGAGGGAGCTGTCCCTTGGCGCCCTCTCCCCATAAGGGCACTTGGAATTGCATTTGGGTCTTACTCAGCTAATCCTGGAAAATATCCCCACTTCAAGAGTCTTAATTTAGTAACATCTGCAAAGATTTTGTCATATAAGGTCACATTGTTTGCAGATTCCAGGGATTAGGATGGGATCATTTGGCGGGAAGGCAGAGCATTTGAGGGGAGGGCATTGTTCAGCCTCTCGCAGACCTGTGTGGTGGCAGCCCTGGCACCCCCATAGCCATGGGACTCACCATTTTGGTATCTGCAGGTGATATTTGCCTGCAAGTGTTCAAGACTCTGCCTCTGGGTGTTCTCCGTCAGCCAGCACTGAGGCCAGGCTACCAAGACCAGGGGGTCAATGCCATCAGGCAAATCCAGATGAACCTTGGAGATAAATTCCCCAATTTCCTCGCTCTTTAGATGGGACAACTCAGAGATACTGTAAACTCTCATCTTTCTCAACAAGATTGAGCGCTAGCTGCTGTCCGGGGATATGCACCCCGCCCCCCCACTGACTTCCTCCCACCCTGTCCCATTTCCCCTCCTCTGGCCATACTTCCTAGGATGGGCTCCCATATAAACTCCTGTAGTCAAGTCAGGGTCCCCTTCTAGAGGAAAGTGACTGAAGACAGAGCTCATGTCCTGCATGGCGATGCAATACGACTTCCAGGGCGATGCAATACGACTTCCAGGGGATATGGGCTGTGCACCCTCAAAGGCCAGAGTCAGATTTCCTTTACCTTCCTACCTCTGGGCCAGCTGAGATGAAATGCTGGCACGGCATCTTCACAAATCCTAACTCTGAGACTGCTCGGTCTAGGGCTCTGGAGTCTCGCGGCTCAGCCCCTGCTGGCTGACTGGTGGGGGAGGGGGGCACAGGGGATGGGGGAATGGACATGGAATCAAACTCCCTTCCAGCCATATCCAAACAGGGGAACTGACATATTAAGAATTCAGGGCGCTCTCCCACATCCTTTCATGTTGGAGGATTGCACTGTTCCTTCTGAATGCAGACCATGATAGTGTTAATCTCATATAAATAGAAAACAGCCCCAAATGTATAATAATTGCATACATCACTCCTTTTGTCAACTTTTTGATTTAGCACAACTTGCTGCCGAGCTGGGTTTTATTGTATTATGATACGACAGTAATCTTTTCTGAGGCTTTCACTTTATTTTGTTACATTTATCTAGCGTGCCAGATTCACACTCCCACAGTAACCATATGGGGAAAAGCCACAAAAGCTGTTAAGTACATTTAATTACTGTTTTGATGAGCTCATATTTTAATTATGTTTATTGATTCTGTGTATATTGAAATAGTTTTAGCATTTCCAGAAAAAAAAAGAGGAATCAATATGCAGCAATTACTGAGCATTTTATGATTGTGTGTGTAATTAAAACTTTCATAAACTATTTTTGAAGAACATTTTCTCCTTAATCCTATAGTGCTGATTAACTAGGTTTCTTACAGTGCTTAGGTAAGCTTTGGTTTTTCTTCCATGTAGAAGGAAAATAGGGTTCAGTGCAAAATATGTTTACAGTCAAATATTTCTGACTTAAAATGTCTCCCTTCCAAAACAGCAGAACGCACATATTGTACCTTACACGATTTGCTACAACACTGCTAACAATGATAACACACAAATTTAAACTTTCTAACAATTCCACTTTGCCAACTCAAAGATTACTCCAACTGTCAGCCATACATATGTCGTTGCTAAGTGACAGATTAAAAAAAAAAGTAGAAAAAAAAGAGTCTGCCTCTATCCTTGTCACATGCCATTCAACATTGTTGCGAAGTTTGGGGAATTTTTACTTGAAAAAATAAAACTGTATAAGCCCCACACTTGCTTAGAGAAGGAAATGAGTGCCGTTTTCATCCTGCACATTTTATTTCTCTCAGTCTGGCCACGAGAAAATGAAGCCAAAATAGGGAGCTGTCTCTTTAACAGGTGATGCCAGCCGTCTCTCCAGGAACAAAGGTTTCCAGCTACAACAATTCACCTGGGTCCCTGTTTCCAAAAGCATCAGTGCCCAGCCACCTGCATGGGCATCGCCCGGAGCCTCTGGAAGGTCATGGCTTCTTGAGTCCCACCCAGGCGTCTGAATCGGTCTGTAGAGAGAATCACAGGAATCTGAATTTTATGCGTTTCCCGGTTATTTTCTGACACGCTAGCGTCTCCCCTGGCTCCTGGTGGGTGTTGGCAATCCTTGGCTTGTAGACAGATCATTCCAGTCTCTGCCTCTGTCATCACGTGGCGCTCTCCCTGTGTGTGCATCCCTGTGCCCAAATTTCTCTCAATTACGAGGCCACCAGTGATTGGTTAGGGCCCCCTACTCCAGTATGACTTCATCCTAACTTGATGGCAGCTGTTTCCAGGTGATGTCACATTCGGAGATACTAGGATGACAACCGTGTTGTCATCCCACAACAATGAGCGATGCTTATGGAGGGTTGTTTGATGAATGTGACCCCGTCCACTGTTCTCAAGTCCCCAGTACACCATGTTCTTTCTTTAGCCCCAGCCAGCCCATCGAAAAGCTGCCTACCAGATCCAGATTCTGTCACTTGGGGTCCACGCAGAAATGCTCTCCTGAGAGGCGATTTGGTGGCTTCCAAGTGATCCTTGCTGAGGGGCGCTGGCATTGAGACACGGGAGCCAGACAGTCGCCCGTCCTGGCTCTGTGTGTTCACAGGTCCCCAGAGTGGGGGTGTGGGGCTGCTTCCTCTGGGATGCTGGTGGAGACCTATTGTTGTACGGAACACTGTCAGCATCGCTCTGGCCCCCAGGAAGCTCTGTGGAAATTTCTTCTACCGGGAAGTGCTAGTTGAGTCTTTCCCAGTTGAGAAACTGGTATATTTATTCCTCTTCAACAACTGATCTTGTCTCCCTTTTCCATCTGGCTATGGGGATCTTTGTGTTATTGAGGTGGGCTGGGCAGGTACTTAAATGAAGAGGCTGAGTCTGTGGTACCAGGAGTAACCCAGTAGGGAGGGTGAGGGATGGAGACTGTGTTAGGTTAGAAAGTCCACAGCCTATCTCAAGGCAGTCATAGTTTAAAATTTTTTAAATATTAATTACAAAAAATATCAAACATGAAAAAATAGAAAGGTATCATGAACCCTCCTATGGGCATCATTCAGGTTCAAAAATTGTCAACATTTTGTTGATCTTATTTACCTATCCTTCTTTATTTTTTTTTATTTTTGCTTGTGTCATTGAAAGTAAATCTTAGCTATCTCAGGGTTTTACTGGAGCATATGCCATTGTTGTGAGCTCACAAGATTAACACTTAATCCATTCATGTCCTCAAATTCTTAGAATATATCCAGAATTTCCAAACCCAAAGCCAAACTGTCTTTTTTATTAATTTTTATATTTTTTCCATAACCCAGCCACCCTATCCTCCCTTCCTATGCCCCAACAACCCTCTATTTGTTTCCTGAGATTAAGAGTCTCTTATGGGCCAAACTGGTTTTGTAGCTGGACTGAACAAAGTCCATACATTGTATTTGTTAGTTATAGCTCCTAAATCCTTTTGTACTATGATAGTCCTCCTCCCACTGATTTTCAACCCTACATGGACACAATTTAGCACAACTTCAGCTGGGTTTGCCACAAAGCCTCCCATTTTGCAGTCTCCAATGCAGTCTCGTGGAGCCTGGGTATTTGCATTCAGGTTTTCTCCTGGGTATGACTGCCTGTCTTAATGTCTACCTACCCTGGTTCCAATTTTTATTTTTAAGATTTTATTTATTTGACAGAGAGAAACACAGCCAGAGAGGGAACACAAGCAGAGGGAGTGAGAGAGGGAGAAGCAGGCCTCCCGCAGGGCAGGGAGCCCCATGTGGGACTCGATTCCGGGTCTCCGGGATCATGACCTGAGCCAAAGGCAGTCGCTTAACCAACTGAGCCAACCAGGCGCTCCCTGGTTCCGATTTTTAAATTTGACTTTTAGATTACTAGGTCATTGTGTTTTGGCCATAAGCCCTCAAAGCTTTGATGGGATGAATTGAGAGAAATAAATTAAACTATACGAATAAAGAAAATAAACTCAACATTTTCTTTCTAAGTGTTTTTGAGTTAACCAAGTTCCCGGTAAGTTGCATCTCGGTGGTGAAAATGTAGAGAGAGGAACAGATTCTGGAATTGGGTGCTTATGCATGAATTGCAGTGTGTTTGGCATAAAATTCTACCTGAAGGCAACAGAGTAGGGGTAAGGAGCCAAGATTTCACTGGGTTTTTACGGCATTTATCAAAAATCTTCATTTAGTATGAAACAGAAAAAATAAAACAATGAAATAAAAGCAAAACAAAAAAGCAAAACAAGACTTTTCAGCAAAACTTCCCTGATAGTTCTCATTTGAGGACTGGAAATCTCCAACCTTACTTAGGACACATTTGTAAAGGGCTTAACAACTGTCAGTGCAAAAAAGGAAATTTTTCCTTATAAAAGATTAATCCCCTTCCTTTTCTCAGGATTCTTATGTAACGTGTATATGTATGACAATAGCTTATGATGTGCCCATAAGGGAGGAACAATTACCACGTGCGTTATTTTGACAACAAGTGTTTATTGCGTCCCTGGTGTATGCTCAGCATCCTCCTGAGTTTTATGGGGGATGTGAGAAAGTATGGGACAGTTTCTGCCATCAAGGAAACAATGATCTTGATGAAGAGTGGAGACCAGCACTTAGAGAGGAAGTAGTGACTGGGGAGGTGAGGGATTAGATACCCACCATGGTGTCTTGAGCCTCTCCTTCCTGTCCCTCCATCCTTGAAGAGCTGAACAGCAGGGTCCTCCAGAAACCAGGAACCTCCTCTCCTCATGAGATCAGGTAGTCCCTCCTACACAGGCATCTCGTGCAGAATGAAATTCTAACTCTTGCACTTGCCACTCAAAATCCCCCTCAGTTTCATCCTTATTTGTCTCTCCGACTTCATATTTCCTCTTCTCTGTCCCTAAAACACAGAGGTGTGCATGTGTGCACATACCTGCGTGCACACACATGCACACACTCTCTCTCTCTCTCTCTCACACACACACACCAATTTCCTGCCTCCTCCACAGATTCTCACTCTCCCCTTTCTGAATGGATGGATCACTGTAGTACAAGAAAGAAAACAAGCGTTGGACTCAAAGAGTCCTGAATTTGAATTTCTACCATGCACGGACTGTGTGACTTTGGGAAATTCATTTACATTCTCTCAACCTTAGTTTACCTATCTAGAAAATGAGGATAAAAATAATGCCCAATCTCAATGTTGAAGAAACAGAACATTTGATACGTGTCTACTGTATGGTCACTTGGTGACCTCAACTTGGTGGCCAGTTGGATACTTCTGCACTAATTTTGTCAACCCCATCCAGCCACCTCTCTGGGTGAAAGTTCAAGGGCAGAGCTGGAAGAAGATGGAGGGAGGGTCCCAGTCCCGAGGAGACCGGACAGATGACCAAGTCAGTGACTGTGGGAACAAGATGGAAACTGAGACATCTGACCGAGCACCAGATCAGAACCAGGATAACAAGGAGTGTGACTTACAGCCTCAGCCCTTGGTGCTGGTTTCCCACTGTCCTGGCCTCCTGGCTCCTTCTCCCTCATCCTTCTCCCCCATCCCAGATGGGGCCATGAGAGACTTCCACCACCCCACTCCACCCCCCACCCCGTTAAACTGCTCACTCAGGTCTCCACTCAGGCTGTTGACAGCCACTGACTTTGCCACCTGACTCCAACTCCTCCAAAGTTTGATTTCATAACAGAATGTTGTGATCCCAGTGGCATCCACGAGGTACAGCGTTCTGTGTGTAATCAGGCCCAGACCAGTTCAGTGTGCCTGTCAGGGATTCTGTTCCAAATTTTCTAAAAGTTTCCTGAATGCCATGAGTTTAAAGAGCAAAAGGCAACAACACTGCAAGCCTTGAGGTTTGAGCTGGAGGGAGGAGATGACAGGGAACTCAACCAAGAAATCGAATACTTACTGAATAACGGTTCTGTGCTCAGAGACTAAATACTACCTTTACCCTCAGAAAGCACCTTTGGTTCCCATGTACCAATATGTATCCTACACACAGTGAACCGTATAGACAGCTAGCCATGCTGGGCAGCTCTCCTTCTGGGAGAAAATTCTCCTTCAAGAATTTTCTTCCTGGTAAGGGGTTGATACACTTCTGCTCTGCATAGAGTTTTCTTTAGGAAAGACGCAAATCATGAGAAACAGAATCCAGGAGGGTTCTGCCACATGACTTTAGTGGGGTGATGGTGCCCAAATTTGGACCCATAGTAGTAAAGTTAGTATTTGAGATAGAAAAGAACCATGGAGTGATGCCTGGGGGGCTCAGTCAGTTAAACATTCGGCTCTTGATTTAGGCTGAGGTCATGAGAGACCTCACAGGATTGTGAGAACGAGCCCTGCTTTGAGCCCTGTGTCAGGCTCTGCATTCAGTGGGGAGTCTGCTTGAGTTTTTTCTCTCTTCCTCCCTCCTTTTCCCTCCACTCTCCAAGCCCTCTCTCTCCCTAAAATAAATACATAAATCATTAAAAAAAAATAAAAGAAGAGAACCATGGATCTTTGTGTAGCTCTACCCTCTTGCTACCTGTCTAAAGTCATTTTTCATTGCACAAGGGGTCCAATCGGGGCCAAATTTGTCAAAGAGCTAGCCAAATTTCTCCTCAACACACAAATGACCAATGTCCTTTCTACAAATCTATTCTGATCATCAGAAATGCACCCAGGTTGGGGGGCCTGGGTGGCTCAGTTGTTAAGCATCTGCCTTCAGCTCGGGTCATGATCTCGGAGTCCCAGGATCAAGCCCCACATCGGGTTCCCTGCTTGGCAGAGAGCCTGTTTCTCCTTCTCTCACTCCCTCAGTCGTGTTCCCTTTCTGGCTGTTTCTCGCTGTCAAGTAAATAAAATCTTAAAAAAAAAAAAAGAAAAGAAAAGAAAAGAAAAAGGAAAAAGAAATGCACCCAGGCTTCAGGGACTGTGTTCCTCTCATGAGTGAGTATTTTTCTGTAATAAACATAGCAACTGCCTTTTATTGAGCACATAATATATGCCAAGCCCAGTACTGAGAGCCTTACAACATTGCATTTAAGGATAATGAGAGGATTATGTTATATTATTATATTCAAGCAAGAACTGTTATTGTCAACATTTTACAGATGAGAAAGCCAAGTTCCTGAGCTTAAGTAAGGGACACACACATGGGAAGAAGGGAAGCTGAGGATTCAAACCATACTGTCAGTCCCCTTGAAGCAGTTAAGAACATTCATTCTTTCACAACTTGCATGAGGCTTGGCTTCACCAGTTTGAACTTCCAAAAGCAATCCTCTGTATGTCCACCAATATGACATATCAGGAAGACTTCAGGGCTACGAGGCCATAGAAGAACTTGGTCCCCCATTAAGTTCCATGAGTTCTGTGTGTTCTCAGAGGCAGATCAGTCCTGCTCACCTGTCTGGCCTCCCGATCCAGGACCTTGTCACTCCTCCTGTTATTCATGACATTGTCACGGCTCAGTGGGTGTCCCCTACCTCTGCCCGTGATTACCCCAACACCAGCACTGCAGCTCTTGGGCCTGTGTCCTGTCCTCCCCTTGTGCTCTGCTCCACACGTGACCCAGACAGTACGAGTTTCTGAGCTCTGCTGAAACAAAGACTGGGGGGATGAACCAACAGAAATACAATGGCTCGCAGTTCTGAAGGTTGGAAGCCTGAGATCAAGGTGTTGCCAGAGTTGGCTTCTTCTGAGGCCTCTCTCCTTGACTTGTAGATGCCTTGTCTCCTTCCTGGGTCTTCACATGGTCTTCTCTGTATGTGTGTCTGTGTCCTAATCTCCTCTTCTTATAAGGACACCAGAGTGGAGTAGGGTTCACCCTAGTGACCTTATTTTAACTTCGTTGCCTCTTTAAAGACCCTATTTCCAAATAGAGTCACATTCTGAGATATTGTGGGTTAGGACTCCAGAAGATGAATTCTGGAGCACAGTTCAACCCCTAACAAACCCCTTTCCTTTAATTTATACAATGGAGCTGCTACCATTTCACAACATTTTTTTTTTCAAAGATTTATTCATTTGAGAGAGAGAGAGAGAGAGAGCAGGTGAGGGGAGGGCAGGGGGAGAAGGAGAGAGGCAGACTCTCCTCTGAGCATGGAGCTGGAACCTGTGATGGGGCTCAGTCTCACGAACCTGCGATCATGACCTGAGCCGAAATCAAGACAGAGCCACGCAGGTGCCCCATTTCACAGCTTTTATGGTGACTTGCCTAATAGTTTGGAGAAAATGGAAGAAAGTAATGGCCATAACCACTCCTGCACAGAAGCAGCTCTCCTGTCTCACAGTCTACATCAAATCTCCTGGCTGCCTGCAAGATGCTAGCTTGCTTCTCCCCAATCTGTCTGCGCTTGACAGCAATCACTCTCTTACACCATTAAAATAAAAATCACATCTACACCCTAGTCCGGACCCAACTGGGTAAGCCCAGAGGGAAAAGATGTTTCTCTGTGTCTTTGGTCTGAGGAGCAGCCAGGAGCAGCCTCTTTCAGGGTGACTGAGAGTGTGAATATCCATTACCTGATGGGAAAAACACACACACCTCTGCCGACCCAGAAAGTGGTGATCTTTTCCTGCAACTCCCAGCTGGACAGTTTTATCAGAAAACAGTATTCCAATATCAGTACATTTCCCAAGTCTAGACAACTGGTCCTTAAAAGCACACAATGTTCTGGACACAGTGACAGAAGTAGCTGGCTGTCCCCCCAAAGATTTCTGTTCTCCTTTTCTTAGTTGGAGACATATCCAGAGATATGTCCCAACCTCCCTTATACAAAGGTAAGGCAAAATGACTGATTGTTACCAGTGGAATGTGAGTGGAAGTAATATATCCCTTTGGGTCGTGATGCTTAAGGTTTCAGAGCTTGGGTGTCTTCTCCACCATCTTTCCCCATTGACTGGTCAAATATGAAGCACTCCAAGGCCCTAGGTAAGCACAGAGTCACAAGATGAAAAGAGCCCAGGTCCCTGAATCATCATGCTGAAAGTCAACTGCCAAACTGACCATTGGTTAATTGAGAGAATCATTATATAAGTAAGAAATCAACTTGAGTTAAGCAGCTGAAATTCAGGGCTGTGTTAGTTGTAGCCACTATAGTGTATTTTAATGAGCACAACCACCAACAGGACAATCCGGGTGGAATTCATCAGGTTGGATCCGATTTCTTTTCTTGATCCTCCCGTCATCATGATGAGCATCCCATACTCCCTTCATGTAGTCATGTATATCTTCAGCCATGACAGAGCTTCCCAGGATACACTCATCTCCCCAAGAGCAAGCAGTTAACCACATACCTCCATTCTATGAAAAGCAACATATCTCAGAGTGACTTTACTAGACCGGTTGTAATCACCATTTAATGCCTATCCTGGAGGGAAATTAGCTGGCTTAAGATTTAAATAATGGTTCTATTTCATTTTGCTTTTCCTCTGTCCATGTTCCAAATGTCTTGCTGTGGACTGGGTGTTTGTGTTCCCACCCCACACCCCCACTCCCACATTCTTATGTTGAAGCCTTAACCCCCCGGTGTGATGATGGTATTTGGAGATGGGGGCCTTTGGGATGTGATTAGGTTTAGATGAGGCCAAGAGGGTGGGACCCTAATGGTGGGATAAAAAGAGTAAGAGAGCAGAGCTCTCTCTCCACCACGTGAAAACAGCAAGAGACCGAGCATCTGCAAGCCAGAAAGAGGGCTCTCAACAGGAATTGAATCTGCCAACACCTTGATCCCAGACTCCTCAGCCTCTAGACAGTTGGGTCTATGAGAAATAAATGTCTGCTGTCTAAGCCACCCAGTCTATGGTATTTTGTTGTAGCCACCTGAGCTGTCTAAGACAAATCCCAAGACAACATTTTGGCAAGACTCTGATTCATTCTGTTCTCAGAGATATTCTCCCCCTGGTGGATTTCTATCTCCACCACTCGGTAAATGTACCAGTCTTCTGGGGCTGCTGTGAGCAATTCTTACAAATGCAGTGGCTTAAACAACACAAGTTTATCATCTTACAGTTCTGGAGTTCAGAATCCTACAAGGATCTCATCAGGATAAAGCCAAGGTGTTAACAAGGCTGTGTTCCTCCTGGAGGCTCAGGGAAGAATCTGTTTCCTTGCCTTTTCCACCTTCTAGAGGATGCCTGCTTTCCTTGTTTTGTGGCCCCTTCCTCCATCCTCAAAATCAACAATGTTGGGCCAACTGCGGCTCAGGCTTTATCTCTCTGGCTTTCTGTAACCAAGAAAGATTCTTTGCTTTTAAGAACTCTTAGGGTTAGATGGGGCCCAACTAGATAATCCAAGATGATCTCCTCCCCTAAGGTCCTAAACTTTAACTGATCTGCAGAGTCCCTTCTGAGGTATGAGGTAAGATGTTCACAGGACAGGGACATGTTGAGGTTGTAGCTATCATTTCTCCCATGACTGTGAGGCTCTACACACTCACAGGATTTCTTAAGCCAGTGTGTAAAAGCCAGTGTGTAAAAACAAACAAACAAAAAAACAAGAGCTCCCTACATCTGTCTCAAAAGGTGCTTTTCCCTTGAATCAGTGTTTCTGCCTCCATGTTCCACAGAATCTTGAGTCCCATTTCAGTATGTGTGGTACATGGAGGCAGAACCCATGTACATTTAACACTCCACACAATCTTTCACACAGGCCAGGAGAGAACAAAGAAGCATGCCCTGGAGAAAGGACAGCGGGTCCTGAGAACTGAGCATTGGGGCGACTTTCGGAATTGTTGGTTGGGTTTCCTTGTTTGTAAGAGTAGGAGGCAGAAAGAGTTTATTCAGTACCTCCAAGGCCTTCCCAGTTTTCACTTCCTCCAGAGTGTCTGACGTGTGCATTTCTGCTTCTGTTCTCATCTTACTGCTCTGTTCTCTCTGCTAACCCCTCCAAGTTGCCTGCTGCTATGGAAACATTCCTCAGGGTCCTCCCTCCACCCTTCTATTCTCATCCTGAATTTCTCAAGTCTTTCTTAAACTCACTTCATGCTGTGGATTCCAATACTGTCCTTTGCATTCATCCCTTACAATTTGGTTTTCAGAATCCCCCCTGGGATTTAGACATTCACTCATTTCAGGTGCCGGACTCATCTGGGATATGATCCCTCTATAATTGTAATATGCCTGGGCTTGTGTTTTCTGTATGATTAATCAAGTTATGACCCCAGCAATGCAGGCCTGTTCCAAACTTTTATAAGATGCCTGGGAATTCCAGTGCTATTTAGGGGAAGATATAAATAGGAATTGTTCATTTAAAAGTCCTCCCAGGTGTTGAAATGCAATCACCCAGTAACACCAAGGTACAGTATTAATATTTTTTCCAGAAAGACTCTTTCTACTTGCAGATTTGCAGATTTTCTACTTGCAAGGCTGGATGGAAGTCTTCATATGCACATCAATCAACACTTATCTTTCAAACAGCCTTCTGGACCTGGGTCAGTGGAAAATTAATTTCATAGTAGAACCACTGCTTTCTTCTTAGGAATTTGAGATGTTCGTTCATTGCCAAGAGTGCGGGGCTATAAAAGATAGTCCGTCATGTAACAGATCCTACTTCATAAATGTGAGATCAGGATAATCCCTGAGAGTTTGGGGAGACATTTCCAAAGCAACAGGGCTAAGGGCCACCATGGTATCTCTTTCTTGGGTGATTGCCCCAGGCAAGGGCATAGCAACTTGGCAATAACTCACCATCAATATTCATACTTGACTTCCGTCCATCCCTTACTAGTCTCCCTTGTGAGAGTTCTTTCGGTATGTGTTGAGACCCTACTGCATGCTCATGATGGTCAATGTCTTGAGCATTTGTTGGTCAATGCTGTGGCCTTTCCCCTTGGGATGTCCCCATGTCTCCACCTCTAGCCTTCTACCTTGTCTCCTTGGCTTGCAGCTCCAAGTGCTCTAGTGAAATATTTCGTCTAGCTATCACCTGTTATCCAAGTGATCTCCCAGGAAACACTTGTGGGATAAAAATTGGCTTAGATCCAGTCTTTCCCCATAGTCTGTCCAGGTATGTCACAACTCCTGAACATGGTCTGTCCTGCCTACTCATGTGGTCTCACCTGCTCACAACACCCATCTCAAGCACTGTCTGAAACTGGGGGCTTAAGCAGTAAGACAAATGTACTGTCCCTTCATATTCCGTGCACTTTTATGCCAACCTGGCCTTTGTCCGTGCCATTTGCCTGATGGGCAATGCCATTGTCCTCTTTCTACTTTCTGTATTCTCGTCACCCTTCAAGGCTAAGTTTAATATCACTTCTTCTGTCCATGTGGAAGAGGAAAAATAGCAATGGGTTGTGAGCCAGAAACCCTGCTTCAAGTCCAGCTCTGCCATTCCCTGGATGTATCTGGGCCCATTTTAGTATGTTTTGGTTTGGAAACCTGGACCGAGTGATGTGGCTCCTTTTTGGAATAGCCTCCATTTTTGGTTCTTTTCCAAGGCCCCTCAATCTACCACCCCGAACACTTCCCCTCCCCATTTCTGCAAAACTAGAAATTAAAGCTCCAGTATTCTTATTATGAGATCTTTGTGCACACACACACACACACACACACACACAGTGAATGTCAATCAATGGCAAAATAATTGAATGAATAGCAGAACCATGGAATAGTATACAATCACTAAAAAGAGTACCTTAGCTCTGACAAATTGATTTGCAGAGATTTCTGGTTTATAATGTTAAGTAAGAGGAAATAAATCCCACACATTCACAAACAGGAAAATGAAAAAATATGACTACATTTTAGGAAAGAAACCAGCCTCCCAATCCTGGCTCCACAGGTTTGCATTGGTCATAGTAGCATCAAGAATGATGTAGAAGGTAACACATCAATCTTTGCATTAACAGCCCCAGAGCAGGAGGCTGGGAAAAAAGAATCAAAAATAAAGTTTTAAAGGTTTTTTTTTAAGCATTTAATATCCATTTGTATAAAACAACATTTCTGGGCATCTTTCTCTTCTGTAAGATATGGGAATATCTTACAGAATAGGAATAGGAATGGTGACTATCTTGGGGTGCTGGGGTGCAGGCAATTTTCACTTCTTACCCTTATCCTATTCTGAACTGTGTGTCTTGATGTCGATAAGCGCTCATTGGTTGGGTTCAGAGTAGCAGAGACGCTAAAGCCAAAGGGGCATCTTCTCTGTGTTCTAGGTACTTTCTTCCCAGTAACTTAGCACTGAACCTCACAACTGATACAGTATAAAGTCAGTGATATTATTGTCTTCACGTGAGGAACAGAGGCACAGAATTAGCCATTAACTTGCGGGAGTCAAGTGGCAATGCTGGTCTGGATCTCGACCTCCCCAGCAGACAAAATGCTAATCAGAAAGAGACACCAGTGCTGGGAAGACCAAGGCCCTTCCTTCTCAGTCCTGACCCGCCTCTGCTGGGTATCAGCTGGACTCTGAGTGGCCAGGGGCAGCTTCGTCCTCCCATCCTGGCCTTGGACACGGAGCAGGCTGCCAAGCAAAGTCTACCCAAGTAGGTTTGCTAATCCTCATTCCCTCTTTCCAACAAAGTGATGAAGCTGGGGAAATTATTTGAGAGAAAATATATCCTGGTGTATGAGTGCTCGTGTGTTGTGGAGTGAAAAGAAAAACACCACTGATTTCTAATATGTACCTTATTAAAGTTATGACTACATTTTAAATTGCACTGTGAAGACCAAAGCCAAAACCAGAGAAAGCCATTAAACCTTTATACAGAGTGCAAGTTGTCATTTTTTTAAATGCACCTTCTGTAAATAGACACCCCAAATTAGACCTGCCAGAGAAATGGATTTTTTACAGTTACCGTTCAAGCTAAGGGGCCGTGTTTCTCACCGCAGACTTCTAGCCCTATGAGTGTGAGTCATAATTAACATGGGATGAGCCTAAAATTATCACAGTTTATATGGTGGTGAATTAGCAGAGAAATCTATGAGTGGCTTTACCACAAGCATTAGATGGGACCATATTCTATTAGTCATTGAATAATGTGCCCATTAGAAAGACGCTTGGGACAAACCAGAATTTATTGTGCTCTCATCATTTCATGAGTGGCAGCAAAACAAAACACAGATCAACCTGCGGGTCCAGCCGCTTGTGAATTTCCTGCAACAGTGCTCTGGGACCTCCCACCGGTGGGGGCTTCGGAAGGCTCACATTTTATCCCCCCGATGGCTCATTTTTAATCAATGACATTCATGACAGCTTTCTTGTTTAGCAATGGCTGACAAATCACAGTCATTGTTTTGGGTTTATTTTTGGTCAGTTTGTGTGTTTTCACTCTCTTCTTTTTTTTTTCCTTTTTTTTTTCCACTCTCTTCTTAAGAACTCCTTACATTTTTTTTTAAGATTTTATTTATTTATTTCACAGAGAGAAATAGAGCTAGAGAGGGAACACAAGCAGGGGGAGTGAGAGAGGGAGAAGCAGGCTTCCCTTGGAGCAGAGAGCCTGATGCAGGGCTCGATCCCAGGACTCCGGGATCATGACCTGAGCTGAAGGCAGATGCTTAACCAACTGAGCCACCCAGGCACCCCTGCTACTATTTTCATAAATTGGTTCAACTAGGAGTTGCTCCCAGTTCACATCTTTTCTAGTTCCTTCTGTAGCACGCAGCATTCTCCACATAAACAGAGCCAACAGTATGTGTGTGAATATAGATGATAAATATATGGATAAATAAATATATAATTAATATAAAAATAAATAAATGTATAATAATTCTAGTATATATTTTATACACATGCATACAGAAAAATATTAATTTTATCTTTTTTAGCTTTTGTTTAAATTTCAGTTAGTTAACACGCAGTGTTATATTAGTTTCAGGGGTACAGTATAGTGATTCAACATGTCCACACATCCCCCGGTGCTCATCATGACAAGTGTTCTCCTTAATCCCCATCACCTGTTTCACTCATCCCCCACCCACCTCTGGTGACCATCAGTTTGTTCTCTATAATTAAGAGTCTGTTTCTGATTTGTCAAGGGAGGGCAGGAATACTCATTTTAAACAGTTCACTCATACAATTGCGGGGTCTGGCAAGTCCAAAACCCACAAGGTAAGTCAAAGGACAGGAGACCCAGGAAAGAGTTGCAGTTGGAGTCTGAAGGCTGTCTGCTGACAGACTTGAGGACTTCAGTCTTTTCCCTCTTCGACTGATTGGGCGAGGCCCACTCACACGGGCGAGTAACCTGCTTTATTCAAAGTCTACTGATTTAAACGTTAATCTCATCTACAAAATATTTTCATGGTAACACCTAGACCAGTGTCTGACCACATACCTGGACACATGGCCAGCTAAATCGACACAATTAACCAGCACACTCTCCATTCTTTTAGATTCAGGTTTTAAAATCCTTCCTATTTCCAAGATCTCCTCTCTCAATCTCTACACCCAATCTTCCACCCAGGACCGCCCTTTCTATATCCTTTTCCTCTCCACTTTGTTCTGATGACCACATCCCATGCCAGACTCCTCTTCCTTTGTTCCTGAATTACAGCAGTGTCCATACTCCCAGCTGCTGCCACCATTGCCCTTCACCTTCTTGAGGCAGGCCCACCCCCCTCTTCCTGCTCCAGCTTCTACACTGACCCTATATCACCTGCCCCCATCAATTTTTCCAACCCCCCTCTTGCCAGTCTCCCCAGTAGGAAGTAGCATTTCTGTGACATGAAGTCCATTACACTTAACATCATGTTTGGGTTCATAAATGCTCTGGAATACCTAAAAGATAAAAAGATGCCATGGGCTGCCAGGGGCTGACCAAGGACACAGCCATTGCTCACACACCGGGGCTCCGCAGGAGTCCCTCCTGCCCCTCCATCTACACCGCAAAGACCTTACTGATCTCTGGAGCTTTGGCCATGGATCCCTACATTCTCTAAACTTTCTCTGAGTTAGTTACCTTCATGCCAGTAGTTTACTTTCATCTGTTGATTTGGCCTCCTCATATGTCTGGGTAGTAGGTTGCATAATGGTCCCCAAAGATCTGAGGTCCTGATCCCTGGAATCTGTAAGTATTACCTTATTTGGAAAGGAGGTATTAGTAGATATGATTAACCTAAGGATCTTGAGGTGGAAAAATTACCCCCAATTATCCAGTTGGGCCCTAGCCATGATCACAAATGCTCCTATAAGAGAGAGGCAGAGGGGGAAAAGAGACATAGAAACAGTGAAAACAGAAGGAAATGGTGTGAAAACAGAACAGAGATTTGGAGATGCTGGCCCCAGGACATTAGCATGACATGACCACAAGCCAAGGAACACTGGAAGCACCAGGAGCTAGAAATGATTCTCCCCTTGAGCCCCTGGAGGGAACCTAGTCCTGATGACATGTTGATTTGGGCACACGGATGCTGACTTTAGACTTCTGGCCTCCAGAACATTGAGAGAATGAGTTTTTATTGTTTCACACCACCACATTTGTGGAATTAGTTAAGAGTAGCTAGAGGAAACAAATATTTCTGTAGGAGCCTTGAGAGATTTCCTACCATGCGGGGTAGTCATTAAAAATATTCTAGGAGAGTTTGTAACCACATGAAACATCTTCATACTACAATGTTCTCTGAAAAGTAGAGTTAAAAATAAAAGCTGTTGCTATTATGAGCGTGCTACATAAAAAGACAGAGAGGAGACAGGAAAGAAAAGAGGTAGTATTTGAGCTGCAGATGGCTCTTTCTACCTCCCCCCACCCCCAAAATTTATTACTTTCATATTTCTCCTTCTCCTTCTCTTTCTCCTCCTCCTCCTCCTCCTCCTCCTCCTCCTCCTCCTCCTCCTCCTTCTTTTTAAAGAATTTACTTATTTATTGGAGAGAGAGAGTGTAAGTGGAGGGAAGGGCCAGAGGGAGAAAGAGAGGCAGGCTCCATGCTGAGCAGGGAGCCTACCATGGGGCTTGATCCCAGGACACTGGGATCATGACTGGGCTGAAGGCAGATGCTTAACTGAGTAAGCCACCCAGGTGCCCCTAAGCACCCAGGTGCTTCTGAAGTGCTGCCTATTTCTTGGTATCCTGTTGGGCAAATCAAAGACTTTGGAGGCCTGGAGTTTAACTGGGAACTGTGGGGCAAACCGTGATGGAGACTGGATCTGTCTCGTTCACCACTACACCCTCCACGCCTGCAAATTCAGCCAACACCTGTTAGCCCACTGACAGTAAGCAGCCGGACAAGGGCTCATGACCTGGTGCACAGCATTAACTTGCTTTGCACAACAGAGCTGAGCAGGAGAATGCCTCACACACAGCTGGCTTGCATGCAGAAGGCACTCAATGTTGGCTGGATTTAACTAAATGGCAGGAAATGAACCCGGGCAGGGAATGAGTGTGTGTGCAAACCCACCACAAGAGATAACCGGGATACTGGCCACGTCTTCCCAGTTTAGGAGAGTCAGGGTGCTGGCCTGTCTGGGCAGCAAGAACACAGTGCCAGGGACTGGGTGGCTTAGAAGCAGCAGGAAGTTACTCCTCACGCTTCCAAAGGGCTGGGAAGTCCAAGATCAAGGCACTGGTAGATTCAGTGTCTGGTGAGGGGCCACTTCCTAGTTTGTAGAGGGCCATCTTCTGGCTGTGCCCTCCCATGGCAGAAGGAGCAAGGGAGCTCCCCGGAATCCTTTCTATAAGGGCACTAATCCCATTCATGCGGTTCCATCCTTGTGATGGAACCTCCCAACATCTTTTCCTCCAAACACCATCACAGTGTGGATTCAGTTTCCCCTTATTAATTTTGGAGGAACATAAACATTTAATCCATACCAGTGAGGGAAAATTACTTTGGAGGGGGACAGAGGGGTTCCTTCTCAGATACTGGAAATGCATCCCAGTGCTGGAGGTGGTGTGTATGGAAAGACAGAAACACACCTCTGCTTCCTTCAGCTCTCTCCGAAAAGCAGAGATTCGGTGCCCGAGGAGTGACGGGAGAATAAACTAAAGGACTAGAATTAATGAAAGGATAGACGGCCAAAGTTCTGGAAGGAGTTTTATAGAACACATGAGGGTAATGAACATATCTGTCTGTTCCCCAGCCCTGATCAGAATGCCCAGGACTGTGAAGATACTCTGCAAGTATTTATTATATCTGTGAATGAAGAAAAGCCAGGAAACCCCCTGAGTAGCAATGGGAAGGAGTACAGATACTCTGCCAGCCTCCTCCCGACCTTCTGGGGGAAAGACACTAGCAGAACTTGGGGACCCCAGAGGTACAAGGAGAGGAAAGGCCAGGAAATTCAGAACTCAGCAGCACAGTACTGCACCCATGTCCTCTCCCACCTCCTCCTCCTGGGGGACGGAAATACTTGCCTTGAGAGTATCACACGAATACAAGGGCAGAATTCTATCACAGATGTGTCCAACACCCTGACTCTTCAAACTACAAAGAAATCAAAGGCATTTAAACAAACAAAAAAACTCCCTTATGTCCATGCAGATTCCTGAGCACATGAGAACACATGGCAAAATCAATCAATCAATCTATCAATCATCTTTTCTCCCAATTTAAGTAGACTTTAGCTCAAAGTATTTAGACCCCTCAGAAAACTCACAGCAGAGGAGGAAAGGGCTGTGGGGCTGGCAAGGACCTAGAGGTCAAGCGTGCCCCAATCCGTGACACTGTACCATGAGGTGCTCCCTGCTTTTATCAGTATTGGGACGTGTGTGTCTGTGTGTGTGTGCAAGTGTGTACATGAGTGTCGGTGTGCATTTCTTTTGCCTCAGTCAATACACTATCAACAGAGATGAATGACTATTCACAGTGCCCAGAGATCGCTTTTCCTCCCAAGAAACTCCGAGCAGGTCACTGAAAGGAAAGGGAAAGAGGAGTGTTTATGGTGATGGGGAGAAATCAGAGAGGACCCATGGTTTCACTCCGCGTGGCCTGCGGAGGCGGAGGAGGGGGGTGTCTCAGCTTGGAGGGCAACCCGATAGTGGAGTAGGATCTCTGTCTATCGATGTACTAAATTGATGGCAATGTAAAGAATCCTCCTGGACACAAAAGTACACTTGTTTTCAGATTAATGTATCCTGAATGTCAGCTTTTCAGCCTCTGCTCAGAAGGAGTCAACGCGTGCCTACCAGAGCCCTAGTAGTCTCATTTTTAAAAAGTATTTGCTTGCAGAGGTGACCTGACCACTTGCTCATTAATGCACTGAAGGACGGTTCTTTCTTAAATCTCATGATTCAAATTCACAAGGACACTTGAGGGTTTGTTCAGGTTGGTCATGACGAAGAGACAGACCGGAATGCACGCTAGTCGGCCATGACAGTCTTCCCCTGGAAGAATCTAAAGGCATCTTTACAGGGCCCCCATTTCCTCCTTCCACTTGCTACAGAGCCTCTCAGTTACCTGCTGTTAAGCATCTTGGCCTTATCTTTGTGTAACCAATGCCCGTTTCTCTTTTCATAAATGACTAACAGGAATTCGGGGTATTGTGTTGAATTTTAATGGGTTATTTTGTTTCTCATGTGTTGGTTTCCTAAAAGTCCCATAGTAAATTCCTTTCTCCTGCTCTTTTAAAAGGAAGACTGACAGTCCTCATCTCTGATGATGTTGAGAACCAGCACCTTTCTAACAGATAGGAAGGCTCAGTGGTATAAGATTTGGGGGTGGGTGGGATCATCTAGGAGCCAATATTTTGGATCCTTTAGAATTAAGATATGGAATTTGCTCGAAGCCATAAAGTGAAACATGACCAGAGAGTGTAATGTAGACACCACTGCTCAGATATGCACAGTTGTGTGAGCCTCTCTCTTGGCAAATAGTGAACACTGCTCGACTGATTTCCCACAAGTAACAAGACAAGTACATACTTTTTATTAAAGTATGTGAGCATGTGAGCACTGGTGGAGTACAGACATAACTTATAGAAGTGTATGAGCCTAAGAGTATCCCTCCTTCCTTCCTACCATGCTTCCCCCTCCTTTCCTTCCCTCTTCCTTCCTTCCTTCCTTCCTTCCTCCCTCTCTCCCTTCCTCCCTCCCTTCTTTCTGTGCTTCTTTTTTTCTTAAAAACTAAATTCAGAATTTTGCCTTTGGATTTCTGCAACTTCCTAGATTTGGGGTCATGAAAAAGATTCCTTACCCAGTGATCTTGGCTGATGTGAGTCATGCCAAAGTTGCCATGGGCAACTTCTATTTTTGCCAGGATCACCAGAAGGGGTTGTGCTCTTTACAACATACATGGAGCAAACCTTTCCCCCTCCAAACAGAATGTGGTCTTATCTCAAGTATAAACTTCAATTTTTAGAGAAGCCATATTGTTCTGGTTTTGAAAGCAGGGAGGGGAAGTGGAATTAGCTCTTCCACATGAAATTGTTGGAGGTTTTTACATGGTTGAGATATACTTATACAATTAAGGATCTTAGGTGATAAGGCAATCTTTTTTTACATTTATCACACATCTTTTGTGTTGTTGTTGTTGCCTAACTGAGCTATAATGTCATTTTAACGCATGCATACTTTTCTTGTTGCTCTAAACCTTGTTTGGATAACTGGTATTTTGGACAAACACATAAATCTATTTTGAGAAACATGACTTTCATTCATATAACAAATAAATATTAGGAGCATTTAATTTTCAGGCTTCATCTATCAGTCTCCCTCTTTCCAAGAAGTTTCATTGAGTCAGTCAGTAACCATCACACAAAAGTAGCAAAGAAGGGGTTGCTTACCTGGGCTGTAAAACCAGCATTCTCCCCCAACCTCAGTCCAAGAACTACTTTGCATGTCATACTAGCAAGTATTCCCGAGTCTGACTTTGTGACCTAGCTTTGGGCAAAGTTTGCTTAGACATGATATAAAAGGCATGATCCACAAAAGAAAAAAAATGATAAATTGGATTTAACCAAAATTAAGGAATTTACTTCTGCAAAATACCTTCTCAGGAAGATAAAACAATAAGCCTTGGAGTAGAATAGTTGCATATCATGACTCTGACAAAGGACTGGTATCCAGAATATATAAAGAATACTCTAAATTCAACAACAGTGAAAAATCAAACAACTCAGTTAGAAAGTGGTCAAGCCTTGAACAGATCCGCCCCACAGAAGATGGGGATGGCAAACGAACACATGCACGAACACATGATGTTCAACATCATTAGCCATTATAGTCAGGCAAATGGAAGGTACAACAAGGTACAATTGCACGGCTCTTAGAATTGCTAAAATAAAGAACACGACAATACCAAGTGCTGATGAGCATTTGGAACAACTAGACCTCTCATCCATTGCTGTGGGAATGTAAATGGTACAGCCACACTGGAAAATAGTCAGGCAGCTTCAGACAGACACACTTACCACACACCCAGCAGTGCATTCTTGGGTATTTATTCAAGAGAAATGAAAATGTATGTTCACACATAAACCTCTACAGGAATGTTTATAGAAGTTCTATTTCTAAGAGCCCCAAACTGGAAACAACCCAAACATCCTTCAACAGGTGAACGGAGAAGCAATTGTGGAACATCCATACCAAGGAATATTACTCAGTAATTGAAAGGGTCAAATTATTGATACATGTAAACAACTTGGATGGATGTCTTGAATGGCTCAATGGAAAAAGCCATTGTCAATATATACTATATGATGTCGTTTATGGAACATTACCAGTGTTGTAAAACTATCATGATGGAGAAAGGTCAGTGATTGCCATGGATTACAGCCAAGAAAGGTATACCTATTAAATGATAACACAAAGAGGGGGCAGTTTGAGGTGAAGCAACAGCCCTGTCTCCTGACTATGACAATAGTTACTAGAATCTAAAATTTCATAAAACTTTACACACACACACACACACACACACACAATGCTTATGTAATGACTGCTGAAAACTTAGTAGGATTTTCACCTGAATTCATAGTATTTGTACCGATGTCAATTCCTGCTTTTGACAGTTTACTGTTGATTATATTCGATATTATCATTGAGGCTACCATCAGGGACACTGTGTGACGAGCACGCAGGAATTCTCAGTGTTAATTTTCCAAGTGTTTATGTGTCTTCAGTATTTCAGAATAAAAATTGTATTAGCAGTAGCACATAAATACCTACAAAATGACGACTATGTGGAGTGCTACAAAGGAGACACACATGATTTTATGAGAGACGTGATGGAGGGATTGACCTGGTTGTGAAGGTCAGGAAAGATTGAAAAGAAGCCGAGATCTAAAGGAAGGGTAGAGGTTAATGAGGTGAAGAGGGCTGGGAGACTGACTCCAACTCCCTTGACTTAGGAAAATTTCAGTAAGGTAGGAAAATAGTTCTTTCTGTGAACCCCCAAAGCTGAAAAGCATAGGAAAATAGGTAAAAGCAGGGATTGCCTCATCTGATGTGGACTGGGAAAGAAGTGAAGGGCAAAGGGCAGGGAGGTAGGACATACCCCACAAGTCAGGTCAGGAACCCTTGGAGCCAGACCCCAAATCACTATAGGGCTATTGAGTTAGGTGCTAACCCGCAGGACCCCAACTACTCCTGGAGGAGGGATTTCCCATGCACAGGGGTTTGTGGCAAGTCAAGGGGAACCTTGTGAGTGGTGTGTGCCTATGAGCTACTTCTGACTTTGTAGAGTGTTCTAGAAGCAACAAAAGTGAAAATCAGACTCCTGGCCTTCTTCTTATGACTCAAGTTCCCTGTACCACCATCCCTCAGCTTAAGCCATCCACCCAGGGAATCTCAAGAACTGAGCAAAGTCTATCAACCACCCCATCCAGGAAATTATCTTACCTCTTTGGAGTATACAGAGTTCTCATCCATAAAATGAACTTAGACCAAATGGCCTCTCTGCTGACTCAGCTCTTGGCATTTGGTGATTCTGGTCTCCGACGTTTTGACACCTGTACTCAAATTGTACTTTTATTTTTTGCCTAACAGCTCACCTTAGTGAGTATCTAGCTAAAAATGGACAGAAGCCGTCAGGTCTATATTACAGAAAAATGTTTCCTTTTAAAGTCATTCTTCTGCTTGACAGAGTTCAATGGTGATCCAGAGCTCAGATACCAGACCGACTACATCTCTGGATCCCTGGAAATTATCTCGTTAGGTCAAATACAAAGACCTGTTTCACTCAGTAAGTTCCAATGAAAATGAGAAACTGGATATACTATTATATAGCCTTCCAACTAAGGGAGAATTTAAATTTTCTCTTAATAGTTATTGACTGAGCTAATATTTATACATTTAATAAAATTTTCAACATTTTAGTTAAAATGCTATTTTTACAGTAGTTCTCTGATCAGAGAGATTTAAATTATGTTCATTAGTGATGTCATGTTCAATGACTGAAGCCATAACATTGGCATGAACTCAACTGACGGGCAGAAATATATTTGCTTAACAAAAAAAGAGAGAGAGTAGGACAAAGGCAGACCTGAATGGAAAGGGGTTTTTTTCTTTTGAAAAGCTGACATTTTTCTATTGATCTTCCTTCAAAGCAAATTATTACTTACCTTCCCACCCAGTCTAATAAAATAATCACAAATATTTTGAATGACTGCATTGAGAAGTGGATTTGGAACATTCAGAGCTCACAATGGCCAGATCTTAGGGGTGCAGAATGGTTGTGTATGGTTTCATTTTAACCCTCAACCAACCAAAACATAGGTGTTTATCTTTAAGCCTGGGGAGCAGAAGCATCTAATTGATCCCACTTGGGAGACAGACGGGGAATAATGGGGCCATTATATTTTGACGAGACACACAATTGCCTTGAACTTGTCAGGAGTTCAGGTGTGGGGATCCAGCTACCTGGGGCCATGGCTGGAATGTGATGGTTTGCGAGCTCCTGATCACGCATCTGCCCACTGCCGCCCTTGTAGGACCCGGCTCCATTTCACGGGAATAACTCACCTATTCATGAACAATGAGGTTCAAATTGTACTTTTCTTTAACACAACATTAACTCTCAAAGAGCTGGAAATTCAGCACTCGGTTCTATGAGCTTAGATTGCAAATCAGTCACTGAGAACATTATATGAGCAGTAATCCCATTAAATATATCATCTTGCAAATATCTAAATCCAGTTAATTAACTTGTATTGCAAAAGAGCTCGGAGATATAGTTTTCAGAGAGCAACCATACATTTTAGGGCCCTAATTATATTTAAAGCAAATTTCAGGCTCTACTTTTTATACAAAATAGGTGGAAAATTGCCTTGAAAAGAAAAACCAGTTTGATGGAGGGCTACATTTATGAGATTTGAGCAGAAAAGATATTCAAACATCTCAAAAATTAACTGCTTTCTTACATAAACTTTTGACTTGCATTGTAGGGAGCTTTTTTAATAAAAGGATTAAACAAAGTCTGCCATTTTAATTAAAATTCATAGCAATACAATGTCATCTTTACAATGGTTGTAGAAATTAACTAGCTCATAGATTTACCTAGCCTTGAGAGCTCATAATAATTCGACTTTAGCATGATACAAAACCCATAATATGCGTAAACTTTAAAATAATTATGGCAAGGACTTAAAAACAAATAAATAAGTGGAGAAGGAGGAGGAGGAGAAGGAGGAGGAGAAGAAGAAGAAGAAGAGGAGGAGGAGGAGAGGAGGAGGAGGAGGAGGAGGAAGAGGAAGAAGAAGGAGAAAAGAAGAAGAAAGGGAGGGGGAAGAGGAGGAGGAAGAAAAATAAGAAGAAGAAGAGGAAGAAGAAGGAGAAGGAGGAGGGGGGAAGGGGATGAAGGGGAAGGAGAAGAACAAAAAGAAGCAGGAGAAGGAGAA